>CM059270.1:1180000-1467500 GCA_030347295.1 Setipinna tenuifilis | reverse complement strand
GAGACTATTTGATAGATTCCTATAACAAAGCATTTTGATTAGCATGACAAAAGCTATTGATAATGTACGAAAAAACTGAGAATTGTACACAATAATTTGCATGGATGGGCCAAAGCATTTGCAATTTGTTCAATGCAATGAGAAACTGCCTTTTTCATCTGCACAAATGGCATGATGATGTGACAATTGAACGAGAACTTTTGAGAATTTCAATTCTGATGTGAGAAATGTACCAAACCAATTGAGAAAAACTGTAAGATAAGTTTGACAGGAAAAAATGTGGCTAACACTACATTGAATCTAACAAGCAGTTAGCCTACCTTGATCGCCCAGTCAGTGTAGTATTGTAGTCAGTGAATTAGATGAAAACGGGCGAATAAGTGAGACTAGGATTTGTGAGCGGGATTGTCAGGTGATATGCTGTTTTAGCGATGGCCCATATATATGAAAAAAAACTGCAAGTCAGTCAAGTTAGTTAGCTAACTTGCTTTTAGTCACACTGACTGACTGCAGTCTGTTTCCATTCCCTCTGCGCCGCGTCTCCGCTGATCCTATCTTTACTCTCCATGACTTGAGGAAAATGCAGATGCATGATTGATAAAATTATTTGATGCCAATCATGTATCTGTATTTATTGATTACTTAAGATAAGATGAGGGGAGATGGCATGCAGAAGGATTGGAAGCAGTCAGTCAGTATGAATTGGAGGAAGCTACGATAAGCTTAGCCTATAATATGACTAAGCATACATGATCTGATAACATAATAAAATTGTAGAATCAGATAAATGATATCATATATGATATGAGTACATGATCTGACAACATATAATTGTAGAACTAAAAAAAGAAAAACTATGATTGCTTTTTCAGATTGTGAGCTGAAGGATGATATAGACAGTCCTGTTGTGGTCATTGAACCCCAGGCTGCGAATTTGGTGGATTTGAAGAGCCAATGTCAACATGAGGCATTCTCGTCCAATGCTGGGAGTCCAGACATGAAGCTACAACGGGGGTTTTCCTGCAGCTGCCAGTACTTTAATGGTGGGAAGTGTAGCTCATTTTTCAAGGAGGATGAATTGATGTCTCTTAGGATGAGCCATTTAGAACTGGACAGCACTTCACTAGACCTAATAGTGTTGGCTCAAACCAATGGGTTAATTACAAGTCAGGTTATAAGCTTTTGTTTCTACAAACTGGATAAGCGACAAGACTTTTGTTGGGTACTGTATGTAATGTGAATGTTTGTCAATTGATGTTTCTCTGTGTAAAAATGATGCCCATGGTGTAGATGATATGTATCCTATCTAATGGTTTGTAAATGCAAATATTGATGTTTCTGTGTGTATACAAAATGAATACATTTTATATGATTCTCACATTTTAGAAGATTTTAACAAATTCTTATCCTGCATTTAGCCCAAATGTTACAGAAATGCCCATGTTGTAGAAGACATTTACCCTATCTAATGGTTTGTAAATAATTATTACAAAAATATAAATATATATATGTATATACATTATATAATGTGTAGATATTGTTTCTCTGTGTAAAAAGGATTACATTTTATACGTGTCTCACATTTTTTATCGATTTTATCGAATTCCTATTTATTTTCCTGGGATTATCCTGCATTTAGTCCAAATGTTACAAAATGCCCATAGGGCAGATGATATGTATCCTATCTAATTGTTTTACCAATAAAATTGCTTAATTTATTTGAGGTGACATGATTTGTGCTGTTACACTGCTTACATTGTCATTTTATCTGGTGCGACTCACCCATTCATTTCCATGTAGTTGGTGTGTTTTTTCCGCAATGCACATCATACTAAATAGATCCATTTTCCTCAAGTATGAATATCTCCATACATGTGTTAGATATCACTTGAAATGACAGAATCTAAGCTTTAATATGGTGTATGACACATAGTCAGGATAATTAAGATTCTAAGGTAGATCACTGTTGAAAACATTTCAGTTCCAGAAAACATTACATTTTTTTTTTTATTTCTCAAAAAACTGTTTTTCTGAGCCTGTATGCAGCACACTCTTTGATATGGCCTTACTTTGTTAATATTAAAGATATCAAGATGAAATTTTCAGAATATATTCTTTACATTGTGTAGAAGTGTTCTGTGCATAAAGTAGAGATTCACCAAAAATGACTTTAGCTGGGTTATTACAGGCAGGGTCACATATATTGGACATTCAGTACAACTAACACTATACATTTTTGATATACAAGATTAAAAAAAAAAAAAGATAGATTAACATTTAACTACACATGGCAACATATGGTTTGGCTCATTACATTCAGTATGACCTGGCTTAGCCAAACTCCGCTAGCAAAACACGTTAAATTAGCTAAGTTGCCAGGGTCAGTCAGTATGAATTGGAGGAAGCTACGATAAGCTTAGCCTATAATATGACTAAGCATACATGATCTGATAACATAATAAAATTGTAGAATCAGATAAATGATATCATATATGATATGAGTACATGATTTGACAACATATAATTGTAGAACTAAAAAAAGAAAAACTATGATTGCTTTTTCAGATTGTGAGCTGAAGGATGATATAGACAGTCCTGTTGTGGTCATTGAACCCCAGGCTGCGAATTTGGTGGATTTGAAGAGCCAATGTCAACATGAGGCATTCTCGTCCAATGCTGGGAGTCCAGACATGAAGCTACAACGGGGGTTTTCCTGCAGCTGCCAGTACTTTAATGGTGGGAAGTGTAGCTCATTTTTCAAGGAGGATGAATTGATGTCTCTTAGGATGAGCCATTTAGAACTGGACAGCACTTCACTAGACCTAATAGTGTTGGCTCAAACCAATGGGTTAATTACAAGTCAGGTTATAAGCTTTTGTTTCTACAAACTGGATAAGCGACAAGACTTTTGTTGGGTACTGTATGTAATGTGAATGTTTGTCAATTGATGTTTCTCTGTGTAAAAATGATGCCCATGGTGTAGATGATATGTATCCTATCTAATGGTTTGTAAATGCAAATATTGATGTTTCTGTGTGTATACAAAATGAATACATTTTATATGATTCTCACATTTTAGAAGATTTTAACAAATTCTTATCCTGCATTTAGCCCAAATGTTACAGAAATGCCCATGTTGTAGAAGACATTTACCCTATCTAATGGTTTGTAAATAATTATTACAAAAATATAAATATATATATGTATATACATTATATAATGTGTAGATATTGTTTCTCTGTGTAAAAAGGATTACATTTTATACGTGTCTCACATTTTTTATCGATTTTATCGAATTCCTATTTATTTTCCTGGGATTATCCTGCATTTAGTCCAAATGTTACAAAATGCCCATAGGGCAGATGATATGTATCCTATCTAATTGTTTTACCAATAAAATTGCTTAATTTATTTGAGGTGACATGATTTGTGCTGTTACACTGCTTACATTGTCATTTTATCTGGTGCGACTCACCCATTCATTTCCATGTAGTTGGTGTGTTTTTTCCGCAATGCACATCATACTAAATAGATCCATTTTCCTCAAGTATGAATATCTCCATACATGTGTTAGATATCACTTGAAATGACAGAATCTAAGCTTTAATATGGTGTATGACACATAGTCAGGATAATTAAGATTCTAAGGTAGATCACTGTTGAAAACATTTCAGTTCCAGAAAACATTACATTTTTTTTTTTATTTCTCAAAAAACTGTTTTTCTGAGCCTGTATGCAGCACACTCTTTGATATGGCCTTACTTTGTTAATATTAAAGATATCAAGATGAAATTTTCAGAATATATTCTTTACATTGTGTAGAAGTGTTCTGTGCATAAAGTAGAGATTCACCAAAAATGACTTTAGCTGGGTTATTACAGGCAGGGTCACATATATTGGACATTCAGTACAACTAACACTATACATTTTTGATATACAAGATTAAAAAAAAAAAAAGATAGATTAACATTTAACTACACATGGCAACATATGGTTTGGCTCATTACATTCAGTATGACCTGGCTTAGCCAAACTCCGCTAGCAAAACACGTTAAATTAGCTAAGTTGCCAGGGTACGGTAACATTTCAAATAAACAACAAACAAAATGATTGAAATAAAGACACATCTGTAACATCACAGACAATACACACGGGGCAATGGGGCTTAGAGTTGTCCTCCTTCACAGTCCTGGAAATTGTAAGGGAAATGCTAAACATTCATGCAGTGCACCATGCCACAAGCTTATGTACACCGTGTGGCCGCTAATCAAACAAAGTGCGTGGAAATACATAACAATAGGGCAATACAGTGTAAAAGGGTTTCGGAATGAAATGATTTACGAAGTTATAGTTAAAAGAGTAATGGATGGCAGCATGAAATGGGGATTAATGATAGATTAGAAAATGGAAAATTTGGAGAAAGCATACCTCTTCCCCAGGGTTACAGTAAACAGGGAAGAGGGAGCACGAATCAACGAAATATGAATGCATGAAACCGGAAACACCAGAGTGGGATAAAAGGAGGGGGTCAGGCAGCTCCATAGTGTACATACTGTACATGTGTGTCAAAATAAAACCCATCTTTGTGTAATTATACATAAAAAGGATAAATCAAAAGTACACTGTTACATAGGTCTTCATCAGACAAGGGCCTCCAGCAAAATGAGCTGCCCTGTGTGTAGGTCCCTTTTATAGTTCCCGATGCTCCGCCCCTCGCACACTCTTATTTTCTTTACTGATGCTTCTTTTTCTCCACAGGTTTTATCGATGGATCCCCAGGTAGGTATGTAAGGTAAGTATATTTTTATCGTATGAATTCTTGTTATGTTTTTAAGGTTTTGTTAATTTTGTAGTTATGAATATGTTTTTTAATTTTCCTTAACCATGGGGTTAGCCCTTTAGGAGGTTTGTAATGGCTATTTTCTCTAATTTTACTTGGATGAAACATTTTATTTTATTGTCTTGTATGCTGTAAAACACTTGTATGAACTCTTGTCTCTTCTGTATATTTATTTATTTGTATGTTTCTCTGTCTTGTATTAATGTCCCCACACTTCTTGTATGTCTTAGTAGCTAGCTCTTAGGCCTTTCAGCTAATTCTGTATAAACTTCTGTCCATTTGTATATTTATTTATATGTTTCCTTGCTCTGTATCCACGAAATAACACTTGTATGAACTCTTGTCTCTTCTGTATATTTATTTATTTGTATGTTTCTCTGTCTTGTATTTATGTCCCCACACTTCTTGTATGTCTTAGTAGCTAGCTCTTAGGCATTTCAGCTAATTCTGTATAAACTTCTGTCCATTTGTATATTTATTTATATGTTTCCTTTCTCTGTATCCACGAAATAACACTTGTATGAACTCTTGTCTCTTCTGTATTATTTATCTGTCTTGTATTTATGTCCCCACACTTCTTGTATGTCTTAGTAGCTAGCTCTTAGGCATTTCAGCTAATTCTGTATAAACTTCTGTATATTTGTATATTTATTTATATGTTTCCTTTCTCTGTATCCATGAAATGTTTTCTCTTTCTTAAACTTCTGTATATTTATTTGTATGTTTGTTCTTTCTGTATCCATGAAATAAAGTCTCTCAGCACCTCATTTGTGTTGTATATTTTTATGCGTCTTGAAATAGCTAGCCCTTTGGCCTTTCAGCTAGTGGTCTGAAACGAATGTTAATGCTAGTTTTTATGAATAGATCCTTTTAGTTTAGTTAGAGTAGCCAAAAAAAAAAAAAAACTTTTAAACCCTCTGGGGTTCTCTGGGGGCGCTTTCACACCACTAGTTCGCGTATTTGATCCGCACCAGGCAATAAAATTGTTACTATGTTTTATGTTAACTCCAGTGTGGTCCACTTTCACACCAGCAAACAAACCAAAGTTGGTCCGTTTGACGTTTCATTTATCTTCCGGTAGAAATAAGCGCCAATTTTAACCCAAAATGGAGTGACACGTTCGCACATTGGTACTTGCTCTTATTAGTAAACTACGAAATATTGCTTCACTTAGTAAAAAGAAATAAACAAAGCGAGCATAGAAGGGCTGTGATCTAGCGTGATGTTACAGCTTACGGAAAGTTAGCTTCCTTGCTACCATATTAGCCCTCACGAAGTGAGCATAGAAGGGCTGTGAACTGGATGCTACGCTTTGCTTGCTTGCTAGGATATTAGCCACAGTGTTATAAGTTCCGTTTTATTTTTTTTTTGTTTTAGTTTTATGTTTTATTTGTAGGTACTGTTTCGGAGACGGATAATTTTATTCTGCGGGGGCGGTTTCTGTCTGATGTTTGTCCGGTAAGTTGTATGTATGTTAACAACTATGTCGTCAACTATGCTATCTAAATGGGGCTAGCTGACATTTACAAGGAAGTGCAATAAATTTATAATTATATTTCACCCTCTCTCCCCATCACAAGTTCAGGGAGTAACTGAGTGACATTGTTATTACCGTGAACATGTGGAAGAAACTTAAACGTTATTTAAACAGCACTTCACAATGGGAAATTCCAGCAAGCAGTTGTATAATAATGAACTATTTCCTTGTAGCTTTACAATATATTCGGGTTTATTTGATATTTTCCATATCAAACCGTTCGTCAATTTATAATAGTTTCCCACTAACTGATATCCGTACAGCTTTTGTTTAGCGGGTTGAGTCGTGCGTAGCTGCTTTTTTTGTCTCATGACTAAACATTCCCGGTGTTAGCGGGATGTAGCGCCATGTTGTAACCCTTCAGCTGTCAAAATTCTCTATCACTTCTACTGACGTTGACAGACGATGAGCAAGTTTCAAGAGAGATTCAAGAAAGTTTTATCAAACACTTACATTTCTTTAAACGAGGGGGAAGCCCTGGTGTGTAGCGTATGGCCGTGGCACTAAACCACAACAGGGGAAGCGGTTACATCGTTTCCCCGCGACCCAAAGCGAAGAAAACTGTGAGAGTCCAAAGTTAGAATAAAGCACTGGAAGCCAAATATGAATTCGTTCTTGTGTAAGGTAAGTTACATCTCGTTTTTTCCCATAACTAAACCCTATTAACACTTCTTGTTAGTGTAAGATAACAATTATATTACTATTGTAGCTTACATAAAGCGATTTAAGATAAATACCGGGTCAAGGATAGACTTAGCATATGTAGCCTAGGTTGTAATAATGTAGAGCTCTGGTAATAAATGGCGCCTGGTTAATTTTCAAGTAATCATCTTTAACCACGATGCCCTTTCTGAGATGAAATGTATGCTTGCATAGAGGTGATGTTTTTCACCAAAAAACGGGTGTTGTACATGTTAACATGTTTGGACGAGGACGCTGTGCGCAGGACGCCGCTCCTTATATATTTTAATATATGTATATTTAATCTACTGTAGTAAATATTTAGTGTATGTTTTACCGTGTTTTTTACATTTTTGTGACAAATGGCTGTCTGGTACCGTGGTCTGCGTGTCCACAAGCAGTTGAACTAGGCTATTGAAGGACTGTGGATGGGTGCCTTTAAATACTCGGGTGACCAGCTTCGAAGGCTTGCTACCACTGGGGTCCCTATTGCCGCAGAGGTGCTCCAACTTTGCCGTGATGTTGGCATTTTGAGGAGAAAGCGTTACGTGCACCGCGGAAGACGCCGGGCAACACCAACGCTACCAGTGACTGCCTTTGGTGATGCGATTGCCACTGCTACGAGCGTTGCTGGGACTGTGTCCGCCGAAGGAGCTGTGTCCATCCCTGTACCTGCGGCGAACATCGGCTGCATCTCCATGTCAGCTAGACGCACCCCACCTGTCGCTGTCGGGGATGCCGTTGCGAATGCCACCACTACGAGCGCCGCCGAGGCTGCAAAGCTGCAGAGCTGGGATTCCAACCAAACCAACCAGCGCCTGGATGTCGGCGGCGCAGAGAATGTGCACTCTTCACCGATCACCTCGTCTCCGACGGCATCTGTTAGCTGGCATCTGAGTGACAGAAGTGTTGAGACTGTCTCGCCATCTTTCGGAGCTGTGACTGCTGCGGGAGCTGATAACATCCCAGCTCCTACAACACTAGCGGCGAGTGTCACCGAGGCTGTGAGCACCGGGGCTGCGAGTGCTGTGGGAGCTAATGACATCTCTTCTTCTTCTGCTGTGAGCGCCGACGGAGCCGTGTCCATCCCTGCGCCTGTTTTACCAGGTGAACTCAAGAACTGTGTTTCCTTTAGCCATTTTAAGTCACAGCTTAAATATTATCTGAAAAACAGTCAAAACTGTAAACATTAGGCCTTGTTTATGATGATGACATGATGATGATTTTTCTTCTCTCTTTTTTTTGTGGGTGGGTGGGGGTGGGGGGGGGCACAGGGAACTTACCATATGTGTTTTGTTTTTGTTTCTATGTTTGTATTCAAATGTTTTTCATGGCTGTACATTATTTTACATTACTATTCTATTTTATTGTGTTTTATTTTATATTAATGTTTATTTTCATGGACTACAGATGTAAATTAGCCAAAGGCTAACTCTGGTATGGTGCATCAGATGGCAACATTTATGTTATAACTGTACATGGTCCAAATAAACGGCATTGATTGATTGATTGATTAACATTGATGATATATAAAATGGGCTATGAAGTTTGAGTTACCTGAGTTAGCTTTCTAATATAGCCTACAAACGAACTGTGCTCCAACTAGAAGTCCGAGACAGTTATTTATTTTTTTTAGGATGAAAGACCTGAATGGAAGATGAATAATTCTAGTTTAGATTGAATTTTGTGTACTTGGTAGAAGACTGGAGTACCGGTAAGTTTGTGATCGAAAACACCTTCATGTTTGACCAAAGCATTAAATGCAAGCTAAAAATGAGAACGAGTAGCCTAGTGTCGGCTGTAAAAGCTGCTGGTCTTCCTGTTGCAAAACTCAGCACGTCACATTAGAGATGGACAGTAGTGTGTGTGTGTTCCTGTAGCACTGCTTTGGTAGAGATAACATTTCACATGCGGCGGGTAAAGGCTCATGCGAATGCATGAGATGGCAAAAAATATGGTCAGTGCTAAGCAAAACTGTCATGTACCCTACATAATGGCAGTACAACGCTATGGTATGATGTGGATGATGGTAGCTTGAAAATGGAGCATTGACTTCTTGATTGAAGGACTTGAAACACTTTCCACAGAATAATTTGCATTGTCCAAAATATTTTTTGGATGTGACAGTTATGCTTTGAATTGCCCAAATAGACTAAATAAATGAAAGACATCACTGGGCTGCCATCAGATGATAAATATTTTACACAAAGGAGAACTTGATCCGTCAAGTTGACCCATGTTTATCTGATACTCCTAGTCCTAGGCCTTTCCAGGTAAAGGAGCATTTTCCATCCCTACACCATTTCACTCAGTTGCCATATAATCACTTGTACAGATATGTACACATACTCACTTTTAGTATTTGCTACCAGTCACAACTACACCACTATACTTTATCTTTTAGTATATAACTGTTCACACCCTCACTGTAATTCTTCTGTGAACTTTGCCTTATTGCAAACTCCAAAACATGTTGGATTATAGTATCTGCATATTCTCATGCACATACTTCTGATACATTATCCCTTTAACTACATTTCCACATTCATACAGGTAAAACTTGTGCTTCTTCTCATACCACTTATCCTACCCACACCCAATCCTCAAGTCATACATTGCGCAGCTATATTCATCAAATTCCTTTGCCTTTCACTCTGAACACTACCCCACTCTGAACAATGTGATCCTTCCTTTATCAGTGTCACCAAAGCCACTGCCGTATACAAAATCCACACTTTTATTACACTTTTATGACACAATATTAAGCAAACACATAAACTGATTGAAAACTTTATAACAACATTCTCCTATGATCCACTACTATCAACACCCCCCACTTCTGGTGTTTTACGCAACCATCCTCATATGCAATTGTACTCTTGTCGCCCTCCTTCCGTTCCTGTTCTTGTATTACCATCTGGAGATGTAGCCTGTGTCTCCTCATCACAACAAAACAGGAATAACTTATAACAACTCATAACATAATTCTTTATATGATACTTCATAGAACACTATATCATGATTACCATCTCTACGCAGACAGCAGGTGGGCAGGGTTCAAAATAACACATGTACATACATACTATGACAACATCTATTCCTTTCAGAAATCACTTCTAAACACTACACAAACACACAATGTCATTCATTCAAAACCTACATCTATGCCCACTTGCACAACATCATTCTCACCTCACAACACTGCTCTACCACACACCTATCATACCAACAGTTCACACATTTTAATACACTGCGGTCATACCTGCTATGCTATGCAGTACATCTATTTTTTTTAATGACATTCATCAGATTAATTCAGTTTAGATGTATGTGTACTCAGCAGTGTCTTGACCTCACACATCCACATCCACAGACACACACACACACACACACACACAAACCTCAGACAGGCACAGACAAATACTCTTACACCCACACAAACACAAAAAAAAATCCCTTTAACACACACACACACACGTGCAAACACAAAGATAATTGCACTACACCTTTTCCAAAAGAACATTTCCTTTACATACACGTACTCCCAGTAGACAATATAAAGCTCCTATGATTTAGCATCCACATATCAAATCTCTACAATAAATGCATTTGTGACACAGAAGATACATTTGAGAGGGGCGGCATGCCACGTCCCTGCACCGCAGGTGCGAGGGCCCGTCATCGCCACTTGCGGTTATATTTCTATATATATGTATTTATTACAGGCTCAAGACCCACAAGGGAACACATTACAGACATCAATCATACAATACAATTCACAAAAGTATAAACATATTAAAAATAAAAATAAAATAAAATAAAAATAAAAACACAAAAGAAAGAAGAAGCTAATGAAGTAACTCATCCCAGTACTCCCAGATAATAGACAAGTACCTAACTGAGCTACGGCTTGGATCTACTAATTGTGCAATTAGCTTATTTGTAGAACAGTCCAGCCTGCCCATAAATTTAAAAGTGAGATTTCTCAGCAGTGCCATAAATGTAGTCAGACCTAGTTTACAGAACAACCCGCTCGCTCTAGTACTCCTTGGTTTCTTCAGGAGGATCCTGAGACAGTCATTGTAAGCTACTTTCAGCTTGAGCAAGCTCTCCTTCTTGTATCTAGTCCAAAGTGGAGCTGTGTAAAGAGGGGAGCAATAAGTTCTAAATAAATTGACTTTGACATCTGTAGTGCAGTGATGGAATTTTCTGACCAATATATTTGCTTGGACATATAGCACTCTCCTCTGTCTGCTCATGTCAGCATCATCCTCCAGTGTATCAGTTAGGATGTGGCCTAAGTATTTCGTGGTATTAGCTACTCCCAGCTCCACTCCAGATAAATAGAAGGGGGGGAACTTGATTTTTAAATCCTCCTTAGTCTTACATATCATAACTACACTCTTCTTTGCATTATATTTAATGTCAAATTCTATTCCATTGTCAGTGCAGATATTTAGGATCTGTTGAAACCCACTGCTACTTGGAGATAGAATAGTAAGGTCATCAGCATATAAAAAATGATTAATCAACATGTCTCCCACCATATTTCCTGTTTTACATGCCCCCAACTGCTGAGAAAGGTCATCCATATAAGCATTGAATAGGGCTGGAGATAGAATCCCCCCCTGCCGTACCCCATTGCTGACATTAAAGGGTGTAGAGAGGATGTTGCCCCATTTAACCTGCACACTTTGAGGGGGACTGGGGACTCCCCTATGCTTAAGTTTATTAAACAGTTTAAAATGATTGACACGATCAAAAGCTTTCGAAGCATCAATAAAACCTAAAATCATAGTAGAGCCCTGTCTCCTATATGTCTCTACAACCTCTTTCAGTGCATAGATACATTGGTCGGTGCTATGCTTAGGCTTAAAACCAAATTGATTGTCAGTGGGAGTTATATATGTACTTATCTTGTCAAGGATTAAGCTTTCCAACACTTTTGAAATAATGCTGGCAAGGGCTATAGGTCTATAGTTATCAATGCAACCAACCTTACCAGCCTTGGCCGGGTTTCCCAGTTAAGAATCTTCTTAAGGAGTTAAGAAGACTGTTAAGAAGAGGTCGGCTAAGACGAAACGTTAAGATAAGAATGTTTCCCAGATGCCTTCTTAACGCCCTTCTTAACGTGCGTCTTAAGACGCTTCTTAGCCGTCTTCTTAACTGGAGCACAATGAGCAATCGATCTCAGAGTGGCCGATTGGAGCGCACCGTCGGCATAGTAAAATGCTGCCACCTGAAGTTATGGCGATGTGTCCTGAGATTACACCTTATTCAATTTCATTTCAGATATGCACTGCCGCTCGAGTTGCTTTAGCGTTCAACAAGCGGTCAAGGAGGAGTAACCTAAATGCTATAGAACATGCCTCAAATAAATATTAAATATTTATTTTAAAAAATTATAGCGGATATATTACGGAGGGGACTGCGGTACAACATTTCAAACACATGATACCATATAGCCTAGATGACACATTTCCCCACAAATATTTAACATTTCATTGGTAGAAGGGGTGCGCGAAATAGCCTACAGGAAAAAAGGGGGAAACACAATTGGACTATCCGACACATTGCATGACTATCTCCTTGCTTAGTGTCATGTTGCGTTATCGGCCTAAGGTGGCGTTGTTTCCACTGTTCTCTCGCTAAGAAGGGTGTAAGAAGGCTCCAGACTCTTCTTAGAGATCCTTATTAACGGCAGGTCTTCTTAGGCTAAGAAGCAATTTGGGAAACGCGGTTGCTTCTTACGGGAGGGCCTAAGAAGGGTTTAAGAACGTTCTTAGCGCTAAGAACTTCTTAACTGCATCTGGGAAACCCGGCCCTTGTCTTTGATAACTGGCACAAGAATTACTGACATCATGGAGTCAGGCAGTATACCATGACACACCAGACCAGAGAAACAAATATATATATATATTTGTATTAGATATTATAGATATATAATATCTATAGTATGAATTCTTGTTGTGTTTTAAGGTTTTGTTAATTTAGTATTTATGAATGTTTTTTAATGTTAGCCTTTTAGGCTTTAGGAGAGAGTTGTGCGGTCCCAAGGTAAGTAGATGGTATGAGATTCCACCAGAGGTTTGTAATGGCTATTTTCTCTAATTTTACTTGGATGAACAATTGTATTTTATTGTCTTGTATGCTATGAAATAAAACTTGTATGAACTATTGTCTCTTCTGTATATTTATTTATTTGTATGTTTCTCTGTCTTGTATTTATATCCCCACACTTCTTATATGTCTTAGGCAGCTAATTCTGTATAAACCTCTGTCCATTTGTATATTTATTTATATGTTTCCTTTCTCTGTATCCACGAAATAACACTTGTATGAACTCTTGTCTCTTCTGTATATTTATTTATTTGTATAGCTTGTATTTGTACAGCTAGCTGTATCCATGAAATGTTTTCTCTTTCTTAAACTTCTGTATATTTGTATATTTATTTGTATGTTTCTTGTTTCTGTATCCATGAAATAAAGTCTCTCAGCACCCCATTTGTCTTGTATATTTTTATGCGTCTTGAAATAGCTAGCCCTTTGGCCTTTCAGCTAGTGGTCTGAAACGAATGTTAATGCTAGTTTTTATGAATAAATCCTTTTAGTTTAGTTAGAGTGGCCAAAAAATTACTTTTAAACCCTCTGGGGTTCTCTTAGTTTGCACTTTACACTTGGGTTTAGATAGATTAGCTTAGTTAGGGTTAGGGTAGGGACAGTGGGAATCTCGTTCATCCATTCATGCGCGTCACTAATTAGATGACAAGGCATTTGGCTACTTTAAGAGAGTCATAGTTGCTCCCGCCGTTTGCCCTCGCTTCATTGGATTTCTTCACTTTGACATTCAGAGCGCTGGGCAGAAATCACATCACGTCGACACCCGCTGGGGTCTTCGTGGTGCTTTGTTTTAATTAAACAGTCGGATTCCCCTGGTCCGCGCCAGTTCTGAGTCGGATGCTAGGCGCCGGCCGGGGTCGCCGGCCGGAGTCCAATTAACACTTGTAACAAACAGCCTGGGCACACACCGCCGCTCTCCGCCTGTTCTTTCGTGTCGAGGCATGCATCCCCGGAGGCTCAACTCACAACCGGAAGAGGGGCAGGGGGAGAGGTGGACATATAAAATACCACACCGGGCCTGAGCCTCAGGGCCACCACATACATACGGAGCGACAGAGAAGTTTCCTCGGGTCTTGCGCCGATTGGCTTCGCAACTCTGTATTAGGATGTCTCCCCCCACCCCCAATGCTTTGGGCCGGGTTTATCGGGCCAGCATATGGGAAGCAGCAGCCCTGTTTGGCATGGTCAGTCAGCACCTCCCTTACCCAAGGGCAGTTAGACCTGTTACTAGACCATACCAGGGATCGTTCAAAAAGTAGACGATGCTCTGCCGCACATGATGAGAACGGCCCAACCACCATACTATCCAACTACTTAGAACAGCTTGAGGCACCCCACTCCCTCACAGGAATTGACTGCACTGCTCCGAGATGGTCCACCCTTGATGTTCGCCCCGGGCCAGGGTGAACCTTGTGACGTGCTGACGGGATTGTTCCCGCAGACTGGTTACGCTCAGTCTTATCCGGGCTTTTCAGCAACTTTTCGCAGGGAACAGTCCCTGAGACTGGTTACGCTCAGTCATATCCAGGTTTTGCCGCAACCGGGGGAAACCCAGGGAAAGAGGACATCCGCACTTTCCCTGGGCGAATGGGTTACTCATTGACCTATCATAAGTTATATAAATACATAAATACATAAATATAAATAGTATAAATAAATAAATAGTAAATTCATGTGGAGTCAGCAACCAGCACCGCTGCAATAAATAATTTCATATGAGGAGAGATTATGCTTCAACCCAGGGGACTTATTCTGGGGCGTGCCGGTGGAAAGCTTTCATGATTCTCACCGACTGCCGTAACGCACTCTGGCAGGCTCTCGCACCAAACTTCTTCGCATCTGCCCTGCTCAGGCCCATGCCCCGTAAGAGTCTGTTGTTATCCCCGGCCCACTGGCCCCTGGCACCTACGACAAAACCTGCCGTGCGGACCCTCGTGATGTCCGCTTTTCTCAGTAGGACCGGTACCAGTGGGCGATATTTCTGGGCTTCCTGGATGGAGGCCCACTGGAGGGATTGTCCTCGATATTCATAACGGACGGTGACATCAACAACTAGCGCCTCATTGTCACGCTCAAACACCACGTCAGGCCTGAGCACCTCCCCGGAGGGAAGCACAAAGACCTTCTCACTGGTCACCAATCAACCATGCCTTTCGCCAAGCCTCGCAAGTCTGTCCCTCAGCTGGTTGTGTCTGTCTATCCGTTCTCTCCTCACTGTGGGACACAGTCCCAGAATGTGGGAGGTGGATTCTAGGTTCCGGGGGCAAGCCCAGCACGAGGCGCGGGATTTGGACTGGCCTCTAGAAAGGAACTCTTTGGTAGGCCAAACTCCACTCCTCAGTCGTACTGCATTGGCAAACCACTTGTGCGGTTTGCCAGACAACTGAGTTAACCAGTCGTTGGCCTCCGCCGAGTTCATGAAGCCGTCTATTCCCACACCCTGCACACGCTTAGCCACCCAGTCTTCGAATTCCAACCATCTCCACTCGCACGGAATCGACCATGTGAACGGTGCGCGTAAGCGGATACACTGCAAAAAGTGATGTCTGACCAAGACACATTATCTTGTATTAAGACATAATTTACTTATTTTTACACTGCTAAGAATTTTGTTCTTTCTAGAGTTTTTGGACTAGATTATTTTGCTTGTTTCAAGCACTGTGGTCCTTAAATATTGTAATAAGTGTTTTATAACTATTTTTTAGATATTTGTTCAGGTTCTGAGTGAAATACTACTTAAAATGATAATGTTCATATTCTTCCTGGTGTGTGACTGTAACAGCCCAGTACAAAATTGTGATGGTTAAGCACAAAAATCCTTGAGAGACTGAATGGTGGGGTCCGTCTCCATGCTTGCAACATTGCCTTTGCTCACCACCAGGAGGTTCCAGAATTTCCTCCACCGCATCAGCACTTGTCGCTTGGTTTTCCCTGGGAAAAGGGCCAGCGTGGCAGGCACGTCAACAGGAGACCTACCTTCCTGCTCAACCAGATTCCCAACTACTTCAAGCTCGTTCAAGTTCCAGCGCGTTGCTTTATGAGCCTGGGGGACTATACGCATATAACCACCACCAGGTCGTCTGCACAATGGAGACGAGAAAGGCGAGCCAGCAGCACATACACGTCACGAGGGATTTGGTTGGTTAGCGTGGCCCCAGCATTCTGCCACGAGCACACCCGTGAGCTAGAAAAACCTGGACCTCCGTCTCCTCCAGACCGCATCTGCTGCACTTAGCGTACTTCGCATGTACATGCCACCGAGCTGCCCTCAGCGAACCCATGCACGCTTTGCAATCAGTGCATTTTAGCCCTCTGGTAGGCCAGTGGAACATAAGAGGCTTAGGCGGTTTACCACTCAACCACCTACGGGGGAGTGTGTGGGAAAGGGGCCTGGTAGGAGTGGCTACCTGGGCCTTTCCTTGACCCTCCACAAATGACCCCAGACGCCCAGCTAGTTCACCCACATTAAGTTCACATGCAGGGGCCTACTGTTAGAAGGCTGGCCTTAACACAGCACTGGGACTTTGCTTGGCCCTCCACAATTGACCCCTGACCCTCAGCTAGTTTACCCACATTAAGTCCACATCCAGGGGCCCTTCTGTTAGAAGCCTGGCCTTACCACAGCACTGGGCCTTTGCTTGACCCTCCCCAAACCAGCCCTGACCCAAAGCTACTGTTTCCAATTTAGGCACACATCTGCTGAGCTACTGTGACAGCAGCCAGTGGCCTACCTGAGTTCCAGGCCTTTAGAAAAAAACAAAACCCACTTTAGAATGCTATTGGTATGTGTAAAAAGTACCAAATAACACATGATGTACTATAATGTGACACAATATCAAATAAAAAGTGTATGGTTTTAATTGGTTTGTTGTAAGACTTTATTTGCTTTACTTGAAGCACCACAAACAACCCTCTACCCAAAGCTACTGTATCCGATTCACGCACACCTCTGCTGAGCTACTGTGATGGCAGCCAGGGGGGGGGGACTTCGGCCAAAACCATGCCCGGGAGGAGTGCTTGTGGCCGGCCAGGGCTCAGCGGCTACGGCCGCTCAAATTCTGGAAGTGTCTCTGCCTTGTGGCCGCATTTAAAAATACAACCGGAGTCGCCATCTCGTGGCCGAATTAAGAAAGCGCAATGGAAAAATATTACAGGTGAAGTAAAAGCCTGAAAAACCCACTTTAGATTGACATTTTTAAATAAAACAAAATACTAAAAATCATGAAAAAATAAAATACACCATAATATCAGGTAATATTATGTAAAATGTCTAGCATTTACCCAGTTTGTCCAACACATTCTAGTTTAAACCCTGAAAAAAACTCTATAGGATAACATTGGTGTGTATAAAAGAGTTCCAAACAACATGATATCATGTAATACAATATAATATAAAATTAAATGACAAAAAAACTTGTAGGATTTACACTGTTTGTCTTACACATTACACTTTAAACAATGGAAAAGAGTTCCAAACAACATGGTATCATATCATACAACACAATAGAAAAGGAAATGGCAAAAAAATACATAGGATTTACTCTGTAACCCACTGTGGGATGATATTGGAATGTGCAAAAGAGTTCCAAATAACATGGTATCATATAATACAATATAATATTACACAAAACCTGTAGGTTTTACACCAGTTGTGTATAACATCATGGCTCAGGGCACAGGGTGAACCCACTAGGACTTTGAATCAACCACCCCACCTAACTCCCAGCTACTCTACCTGGCTGAACTGCACCAGCCACCACCCTTAGGCCCACAGCTACCCTGCCCACCTCAAGCACCCCTCCACTGGGCTACTGGCAGAGGCCTGGGACTCCCTGACTTCCAGGCCCATTAGTAATATGAAGGAATATTTAAAAAAAAAACCTCCAGACCTCCAGGTCCGCCAGCCAGCACTCCTAAGCACCCAGCCACTGTGCCTGCCTTGGCTACAGTGCCTGGGGCCAAGGCAGTACAGTATCTCCCAATGAGCATGCTCAGTACAGCACCTCTTTTACCCACTGAGCATGCTCAGTACCGCATCTCTATTACCCACTGAGCATGCTCAGTACAGCACCTCCCACTGAGTATGCTCAGTACAGCACCTCCCACTGAGCATGCTCAGTACCGCATCTCTATTACCCACTGAGCATGCTCAGTACAGCACCTCTTTTACCCACTGAGCATGCTCAGTACATCATCTCTATTACCCACTGAGCAAGCTCAGTACAGCACCTCTTTTGCCCACTGAGCATGCTCAGTACAGCACCTCCCACTGAGCATGCTCAGTACAGCACCTCTTTTACCCACTGAGCATGCTCAGTTCAGTTCAGTTCATTTATTATACAGGAAAATTTTAAACAAACAGTTACAGTTTAAAGGGCCTGACTCAGCTTAAGCTGATTTTCAGCAGGTTCCTGTTTTGCAGCACATAAAACAACAAATGTACAGGACATAGATACCAGACTGATATAAGTAGACACCACAAGACCACAACAACTGCGACAGCTTAAAACAAATACAAAAGTGAAGACAGGGACAACACAGTTTTACAAGACATAAAAAAATTAAAATTAGAAGTGTCAGTATGACCATAAGGAAATGATTTAGTGATTGCAGATATGACTGTTTAACAAGAGAGATGTATAGTCTTTTTTTGAAGTGGGTGATGTTTGAGATTATTCTAGTGTGGTGAGGGATATCATTCCATGTTTTGGTGTAAGTGTAAAACAAAGACCGTTGCCCATAGGTATTTCTAAAGGCGGCCCATAGGTATTTCTAAAGGTATTTCTAAAGGCGGAGTTGCTGATCTTGTTGTCCGCCTCAATTGCAAATTTAATGTTGGCATAAACACAGCAAGACTAGCTATGGGACAGTTTGGTTGTAACTGAAAGAAAAATGTCATGGCATGAGTGTTGATGTAATTCTGAAAAGTGAGAGCATTTGAGTGGGTGAGTGCAGTACAGTGGTGTGTCCAACTAGGGAGTTTGTGGTGGATCTTGAATGCTCTATAATATAACCTAGCTATTGGTTCAGTGATTTCCTTTGTAGTAAGTGACCAGATAGGAATACAGTAAGATAGTGTTGAAAGAATAATAGCATGCAGGTATGTGTTTGATACTGAGAGTGACAAATATGGTCTGATTTTATTATAAACATAAAGCCTCTGATTGAGTTTGTTTGCTAACTTAGTAGTGTGTTCTCTATAAGGTCACACCAAGATATTTATATGTTTTTGTGGACACAAGGTTTTGATTGGAGAGGGTAATGTGGTCATGAATGGAGAAGCTTTTCCTTTGAGAATGAAAATACATGTATTCAGTTTTCTTTATATTGATGGTTAGATGATTTGCTTCAAAGGTAGCACTGAGTTTGTATTTTTTTTGTAAGAGGGGTCATTATCTAGTTATGGATCTTTACCATTTTCATGCAAGTGAACCCCAACGAAAGATGGCTAAGCTAAGCTAAACGCCAGCCTTGTGTGTACATGTTACAGTTTCTCAGTCGCTTTGGTACTTTTCTCACAACACTATTAACATTTGCGCAGCAGTTAGTGCATTTCTCAAAACAGTTAGTGCAAACTGCAAAACCTAGTGGATAACCTGCAAAAACACGTCACTTGCTCAAAATGGATAGTCCATTCCTCAAAAGTAAGTATGTCAATGAAACTGCCAGTGTCATCAAAATGAGAAGTCTTGACACCATCGTTTGTGAACAAGATAGTCAAATGGCTTTGTCATATTTTCATTATGAAAGTTCATACTTTCATTGTTTTCCAATGCAGAAAAAAAGGTTAGAACTCATTGACACTACCTGAAAACGCTCAAGACAGCACTACAAACTACCTGTACAGCCATTTTAAAACTACAGTAAAGTTACACGTTGCTGTAGTTAGGGGAGTGAGTACAAGACACTGAATACGTACATTTCACATTTTTACTGTATATGCTCTTTGCAATTCTACAGCATTGTGCAAAAGAAAAATACATTACAGTCACTTATTTAGAACAAACATAAGAAACACCCTTTTGATAGAGCTGTGCACAAATGTGAACACCATAACAGTATGTATTGTAACTGAAAATAGGTAAATCATTCTGGCACATCCAGACGTTCTTGTCTGTCTGGCCACATATTTTCATCTACATCACAATGTATATTATCCCTTGCAATGCAGCGAGAAAAGTATCTCCTGGAGTGGCAAATCCACCCTCTGCATTACTCTGCTGCAGCAGAGCAGAGAGTTTACAGTACTGAACATTAGAGTACACATAGAAGACATGTTTTACCTGTACATACTGGTGATGGATCTCCTTTAGTCTTTCACTGTTCCTTTCAAATGGCACTTTGTACAATTGTTTCATGCGCATTTCATTTCTCTTGAGCACTCTGTCAATTGTTGCAATTGACAGAGATTCAATATTGACAAATACATTGTTATCCTCTATGACAATGCTTTGAATTTTTTTCAAACTTATTGCATTGTTTGCAATCACCATTCTCTTGCTAAAAAGTCGTAAAAAGGTAAAAAGGGACCCTCTTCCACTTCTGTGAGGTTGTCTTTCAGTCCTATGTGGTGCAGAGTAAAATTACAGTAATTTACAGTAAATGAGATATTATGAGACGTTGGATTACTGTCCAATACTGTACTCTGTTCTCCCTACGAACTTTTTGAATGATTGAATTCACAGTGGTTCTTCCAACATTTGGTTGCACCCTCCGACCAGCCTCAGCTATTGTGAGGCCATGATTGACGATATCGTCCACAACTGTAGCCCTAATTTCATTAGGCATCTGCCTATGTATTTGGCATCTTCTCCCTCTTCCCCTGTTTTGTCCCCTTTCTTTTCCCCTTCCTCCCCACATGCTCACCCCTCTTCCACGTTGCTGACCTTCCATTTCTCTGTCACAGAATTGTAAACACTATGTCTTGCTCTGTTCATATATGCTTGCCAAGTGAGGGTTAATGGGAGGGTTAACCAATATAGTGGCGTTACAACTAATACTTCACACACCTCATTGTGAGTGAAAGCTGAAGTTCACCTGAGAGCAACTGTTCAATTTAGGAGACATTTCCAGCAAAAAAATGATAAAGAAAGGTATAAAATTTGCTTGACAAAATTTGATAACTAGGTCAACAATTTTGTATGTAATGACTCAAGCAATAAAACTAAGACTATTAGTTTTATTGGGAATGACTATTCAGCATCCATGAGTATAGTTCATTTTGACTGACATGACATAAGCAAATGATAATGTTAAAAACAACATTGTATTGTATAAAAGCAACTGACATGTCCAAAAGCATTTGCAATTTGTTCAGAGGAAGGAGAAATTGCTATTATGAGGTGTACAAATGACTAAATGTTTTGGAGAATTTACATTCTGATCTGAGAAAAGCACCAGAGCGACTGAGAAAAACTGTAACTAGCTAGCTCCCTCGACATGCTAACTTTTACGATTGCCTGGAACCAAAGTTAGTAGAGAAAAAAATCACGAGGTGGTGCTATGCTTCAAGTGAGTGTTTATGGGATGGGTCGATACGCCTCTTTAATAAACTAAGAATAAATCATTGTCGTTGACAAATTTTTGATGAGTTATTTAACAAAAACTGTTTTTGTACACCTAGCTTTGATGGGAAACATTGCACCCTGTGACAAAATGTCACAAAATTTGGTGCACATGAAAAGAAAGCTGTTCAAAGTTGTCATGTCAACTTTGACCAAATATGAGCAATTAGAAGCCGAGATATGGACTTTTGAAGAATTTTAAGCTATGTTTTGAATTTTGATCATGTAACTTTGAAACAGTGCATCTCAACATAAATCCTTTGATAACTTTTTGTCAGCATTGTCTGTAGATGACAATGCTGACAAATGATGAGTTTTTTTTAAAAAAACCTGTTTTTGGACCCCTAGCTTCGACAAAAAGCATCGTCCCCTTTGACAAAATATCACAAAATTTGATGCACATGAACAGAAAGCTGTTTAGAGGTGGCATGTCAATTTTCACAACATTGGAGCAATAAGAAGCCAAGATATGGACTTTTGAAGAATTTTAAGCTATGTTTCAACTTTTAAACAGTTTATCTCAAGACAAATCCTTTGATAACTTTTTGTCACCATTTTCTGTAGATGACATGTACCAAATTTGGTGAGATTCACATGAACGGCCTATGACAAGTTTGTTTGGTTTCACTTTCACAATGTTAAAATTTCACTTTTTGTTGGAAGTGGGCGTCAACCAGTGTTTTCAATGCAGGAGGGTCAACAGATGTTACGACAAAAAAGAACTGCTTGTAAACATACTCTTCTCTAGATAATAGACAAAACGACATTTTGTACAATTACAGCGCCCCCTATGGGCCAAATTTGATGGCATGTGCTGTGCTTTTAGAGGTCTTGATGAGGTGCTGATCGTGCATAACATATTTTGTGCAGTTCTCACCTTCTCGGTTCAAGATATTGCCAATATAAAATCCCATTTTTTACACTTACTCATATCACTAGGTGGCGCTACACTTTAAGTGAGTGTTTATGGGCTGGGTCGATACGCCCCTGTAACACTTACATATCACAAAAAATTCATGTTGTTCGGTGAAACGTTCATTGAGTTATTCAGCAAAAACTTTTCGGCGTCTCCCCCTCTTTGATGGACACTGGCACAGCGAGGGGGTGGCCCTTGGGGGCCAAAAGCTCCTATTCGCTCAAAAACTTCTAGGGCTACATGCCTACAAAGATTCATCTCCCCCAGAGTTCCAGTGTCCTGGCAAACGTTGACGAAAAATCGGTGAAAAAAAAAAAAAAAATTAAAAGGGAAAAAAGTCTCGGCAACACTATAATGACCGCTTTCGCTAGCTTCGCTAGCGGCGGTCATAATAAAAGGGAAAAAAGTCTCGGCAACAAGCCGCTAGTGGCGGTCATAATAACTGCCCTTTTTATATATATCAGGAGCAAAGAGAAAATGCAGATGAAGAAGAGAGAGGAGATGACAGGGGTGATGTAGAATTTGAGTAAGAGAGGAGGAGATGGAGGGTTAGGTGACCAAGAAATAGAGGGGAAAGAGCATAGAAAAGCAGTGCAGGAGGAACAGGTGACCAGGTAACAGACTTAAAAAAACTTAATTGTACATGCAAACACAATGTCAGAACACTGAGCTGATTTGTATTTGTTAGTTTGAACAGGTGATGCCAACCAATATGTAAAATCGGGTGTGCATAAGACTGCTGTGTAAAGTTTCATGCTATTTGTGTAGGGATATGGTTCTACATACATCTACAGTATCTTTTTTGGCTGGATCTGATTTTTGGGGGGGTCCTGACCGCCGTAGCCTAACCTGGATGAGCCAAAACTTCCTCAAACTCAACAGAACGGAAATAATCATTTTTGGTCCAAAATCCATGCTCCACACCTCCCAGAATTTCTCACTCTCCATCGATGGTCACTCTGTCACCCACACTGCTCTGGTAAGAAACTTAGGACTTTATATGGACCCCCGCACTCTCTTTCAAGCCACACATAAACCACATTACCAAAACATTTCCACCTCCGAAACATTACACGTCTCCAACCCACTCTTTCACCGTCAGCTGCTGAAACACTTATCCATGCCTTCATCACCCCCAGACTCGACTACTGCAATAACATCCTATATGGCCTCCCCTCAAATGCTATTCAAAAATGCAATATGTCCAAAACTCTGCTGCCTGACTGCTTACCCGCTTCCCATCCAGAGAACACATCACCCCCATCCTCCGTCAACTTCCCATCAAACAACGCATACACTTCAAGATTCTCCTCATTACCTACAAAGCCCTCAATAACCTCGCCCCCCATATCTCACTGATCTCCTACACCGCCACTCCCCTCCCCGCCGTCTACGCTCCTCGGATGCCAACCTTCTCACTACCATCATCAAATCCAAGTACCGCACCCTAGGGGACAGAGCCTTCACCATCGCCGCCCCCACCCTCTGGAACTCCCTTCCCCCAGCCATCCGAGAGTCAAAATCACTACCGTCCTTCAAACAGAACCTCAGGACCCACCTTTTTTTAAATCATTTATCACACCTGAACCATCCTTTCTCCAGTACCACCACCATCACCAGTCTTCTCCGTCCCGATCTGTTGTTCCCCTTTGTATTTTTCCTGTCCCCCCTTACCTCTGTTTTGTCCAAACACTGTGTACTGTATGTAATGTATGTCCCTATACTTTGTGCCTGTACTGTCCTGTACGTCCCACCACTCTGCAAAGCGTCTTTGAGTATCCTAATAAGCACTATAGAAATCGTAGGTATTATTAAGTGTGCTTGCTTGCAGAGCACACTTGTTCTCTCCCTGTTTATTATGCTAATTTTTCCAACAACAAAAAACCGTTCGAACTCCAAAACAACCGGCCCGGTTTGGACATGGCCGCCCACCGTTCTATTAATTGATTTACCGTACCTCTTGTCGTTCGCCGTTTTTCTGCAACTTTTTGTCGCCATTGAAAATGAATGGCGCAATGTTCAGGTACATGTTAACTAGCTAGCTCCCTCGACAACATGCTAACTTGTAAGATTTCCTGGAACCAAAGTTAATAGAGGAAGAATCAAGTCCCAAAGCACAATATTAGCCCTTAAGTTAGCGTGATTGCACTCATGATGATGATAAAAATATATTCATTAAAAAAATATCGTATGTCGTCTGATTTGTGATTGAGCACCGACTAGCCAGTTTATCGTATTCGGGTTCGTTGGCCAACGTCACCAGGCTGTCTCGAGTTTGGTCACCAGGCTACTGCGCAATTTCAAAAATTAAAATCTGGCTTCATCCAGGTCATACAAGTACAAAAATCAATTGGGTCAAATTTTACCCAAAAGCCAAATATCCCCAACTTTTTGAGAGTTAATGTAGTAAGCCATAACTGACCAGGTCATCCGCATTTTGTTTTTACAACTCCAAATACCCTTCAAGTCATGCTTTTGGAAAAAATGTATGTCAAGAATACACCCACTATTAGAGCTATATTTCATTCAGGACAGCACTCTCACACTTTATTGCATGAAAAGAACAGTGGTTCTTAGGAGCAAAAATAACTTTCATTTCTCTAACTTTTTATGGTAGTCTAGCATGCAGAAGTCCATCAATTTAAATACATGACATTTTGTAAGGACCAGCTACACCCAAAAGAAATCATGTGAAGGGGTGCTCACTTTTTGTCAAGCCACACCTTTATTTGCTTGGGTATAAAGTGTACAAATAATAGAGTAGATTAAATCAGCAACATCTTATTTTAATCCCGACTCTTGAGTCCTCCTACATCGTCAGTTCCTGCAGAGGGGGGGAAAAAAGGACACCAAATTTGAGATAACAGCAGAGCTTATTTGGCTCACTAAACTTCATAAGCAAAATATGGAAGCTCTTCTCAGGACAGAAAAAATGGCTTCAGCAGACTCAGAAGAACGAAAGTCATACTGTTACATCATCACTGAAGAGATAGAGGTCAATTACATTTTTACACTACTGACACACATGCAGACCTCATGAGTTTAAATCAGTATAGATTCACGGAGGTAAAAATTGCTTATCTAATATGGAAACGGACATTACCATAATGGCATTGACGATGTCGTTGTTGTTGTTCTTCAGGGCCCGTACAGCCTTTGCCCGCGATACGTTGGCTTGTGACATCACGAGTTCGATGTCCTTCACCTCGACCCCAGTCTCGTCAACCTAAAAATAAAAGTCAATTAGGTCAGAAGATGGCTTTACAGTTACAGAACAAGGCAATGACTTGAAATTTCCATTTCAAAACACTTCACACTGTGGAAGAAGGCCGCAGTTCAGAATCACACAGAAATTAAAGAGTTTATACATGTACAAGAAAGGCACATCAGGAGCAAACTGTAAATATGGTATATAACTGTAACAAGTGGTAAATGTTTTTTTTTAGGGCTGCAGCTATCAATTATTTTTGTAATCAAAATCTATTGTTTTTTTCATTGATTAATCAAGTAATCAAAAAAAAAATCTTTGCAAAATGATAAAAAGTCTGAAAGGAAACTACCAATTGGCTTTTATTCTGGAATGCTTGTAAGCAAAAATAAAACAATTAAAATGTACTCATAACCATAATAGATACTAAAAATAGCTCTTACTAACTTAATTGCATGCGCGTGTGTGTGTGTGCATGCATGCGCATGTGTCTATGCATGTTAGGTGCCCATTAGTCCGTAGGCAGTAGGTTTTTAAGGTTTTAAAACCTGAACCCGATCATGTTCCCTCTTTGAAATTCCTTTTCCCCCCTCGAAAAGCCCTCAGCACACCTGTTTCGCTGGCCATTTCGCTGACAACAGTCTTGTCGGCGTAAAGGGAAACAGGAACTTAAGGGGAAGTCGATCGGGTGCCTCTTTGGGCAAAATAAACCCAAATTAACTATGTGATTACTTCACCACAGCATGAATGTGTTCTTTAGCTAAAATTCGAAACATTATAACCAACAATCTCTCGTTCTTAACTTGTCATAAGCATACATTTTTACTATTGTTCAGTTGTATTAGCAACAACAAGGTAGCCTAAATGTTTTAAACCATCTTGTGTCTGTCCTGTCCGTGGGAAACAAGGGGTACGTTACCAATAACAGTCCGTGTGAAACAAGCAAATTTAACATAACTCAAAACAACGAATTAAACAACGCATCGCTTCGGGAAAAAATGAATCAATCATTTTTTAAAATCCAATTATTGAAATTAATCAGTTATTTGTTTCAGCTCTAGTGGTAGGTTTACTATGCACAAGCCAAGTCAAGAGTAAGAAACCCTGTCCTGGAGCCACAAGACCAACCTCTTCCTCTTCACTCTCCTCCTGTACGGTGGGCGTTTGTGTGTTCTCCTGGACGTTTGAAACGGCTTCTCCCTGAACCTTGAACTTCTCTGCAGCAGCCAGCTGAGCTTGCTGTGACAGATCCTCAATCTGAAATGAAAAGAGGGAAGAGGAAAAACCCTCAGTGGTATCCTTTTTCCATTAGGAGTTATGAGGTGAGCCAATACCAAAAAGATTTAATCTAAGGATTCCCTCTCAGCAGCACATCAAGTCAGCTTCACCAGACTCAGAAGAACGAAAGTCAAGCTATTTAATCATCAAAGAGGGAGTGGAAACTACTAATGCTCCATTTGTTTAATAATAAAAAGGTACAGAGTAGGGGCACCTTAAATTCTAGAATTGAATCACTGATTGTAATTACATTTGGAGATGCTTCAACAACTGTATTCAAATAGCAAGTAATGAGACCACGTCTTACCTTAGCCTCACCGAATACGATGTAGGTATCTGAGGCAGGACTTTTGTACACATCTGGTTTGGTGATGACGAACAGAATGTTCTTGGACTTGCGGATGGTTACCCTGGTAACACCAGTAACCTGTCGGAGACCCAGCTTGGACATAGCCTGAGGAAAATTGAGAGAAAGGGATGTAAGAAAATTCAACTACCTGTTCAAAAGTTTTTTTTTTTTTTTTTTAAGTGTAGACACATCACATCACATACCTAAATCACATATTGTAGACAGTTGATAATAGGCTTTGCAGAAAGCACAAAAAGTCTAATAGCATGACTAGCATACACCACTACAGAGACCAAGTACCTTTCTGGCCTTCTTCTCACTTCTGCTTTGCTTTGCTTTGCTGACTGGCTCCTCATCGATTTCAGCAGCAGCCGCAAGCTGAAGGAAAGAAAGTGCAAGCTAGGTTTCTGAAACATTCATTTCCAAATATAATTTCATACACATCAATTCATTACCTTTTTGCTTTGATATGTATTGTCACCAGCCAAAAATAAGAAAAGTTTTTGAATTGCTCACAACTTTAACCATTACAATGAAATAAATAAATAAATAAAAAAACAGAACACGACATCTGGGCATGAAGCTATGCCCTCACCTGTGCCTGCTGCGTCTGTGTCTGTGCAGAATCCTGTTCCTCCAGCTCAGGCACAGATTCATCACTGTCTGATTCAGTGCCAGACCCTGTTGAGCACCCAGAGAACACAGTTTTAATCCACAGAAAGACTAGACGCACTATTAGCACTCTAAAGCAGAGCCTACACATTTCAACTGAGCAGAGTACATGTGGAATGTGGCGATACTGGGGAGGACGAAGGTTGACATGTAATGCAAGTGATGTATGTGGATTGTGAATGGAATAGGTGCAACTACAAGTTTCAGATGGAGTAATGTATGAGGGGAAAAATGCAATAAACAATGACATAACCCATACCACTCTTAAACTGTAAAACCACCCGGTTTCCCTGTTTGAAACAGGCCAGTTTGGGGAAGAAATAAAAAAACAAATCTGCAATTGACTTTTGTAGCTGACAAAAAAATAAATAAAATAAAACAATGAAACAAAAATACCACGTATTAGTTTTGTGACAACTATATTCTGGGCAAAAGGCTGGGATTCACTACTAAGCAGTGTGGTCAGACTGTACACACAAAGAGTGAGACAGAAACATAAAGAGAAAATACCCTTGTCGTTCTTGATCACAGTCTCCGGTTTGGATGGGGCTTTTACGGTAGTGGGGGCAGGGGTGGAGGCAGGAGTGGACACAGGCTTTTGTGCAGCCACAGGTGTAGGGGCAGGCTTTTGTACTGGTTCTGGAGCAGGGACAGGCTTTTGGGGGGGGGGTCCCGCAACCTTCTGGGCAGGTGCTGTTGCAGGCATGACAACAGGGGCGGCCTTGGGTGGAGCCGCAGCTGCTGGGGGCTGGAAAACGGGCATAGTGACTGGCTTTTCAGGGGGAATGAGTGGGGGAAGTTCATCGTCCTCCTCTCCGGCAACCACTGTGGGCTTCGCTTTGGGCTTTGCCTCAGCTGGTGGGGCGACCACCACAGGCACAGGTTGCACTTTTGGAGGCTCCAAGACTGTCTTGGGAGACACCGGGGCCAATTTTGGTGGGCTACAAGCCACAGCTTCGGCAAAAGATCTAGGAGCTGGAGCAGCAGGTTGAGAGGTAATTTTGAATGACATGGGAGCGGCCAGTTTGGGAGAGCTAGGCTGATCAGTGAGAGGAACTGAGAGCTTTTCTTCAGCTTCCACTGGCTTGGCCTCAAGCTCTTTGGATTTAACTTCTACTGGCTTTGGTGCCACTGGCTTGGGCTCAGACACTTTAGGTTTTACATCAACTGGTTCAGTCACTTTTACTACAGGTTTCTCTACTGGCTTAGCCTCAACCGCTTCTGGTGTAACTTCGACTGGCTTAGCCTCAACCGCTTCTGGTGTAACTTCGACTGGCTTAGCCTCAACTGCTTTTGATGTAACTTCTACTGGCTTAGCCTCAACCACTTTTGGTTTAACCACTACTGGCTTAGCCTCAACCACTTTTGGTTTAACCACTACTGGCTTAGCCTCAACCACTTTTGGTTTAACCACTACTGGCTTAGCCTCGACTGCCTTTGCCTCGTTAACCTTGGGACTAACTTCAACTGAATGAGCGACTTGAGGTTTGGCTTCTACTGGTTTAGCCTTGACTGGCTCAGCCACTGCAGATTTCACTTCCACCGGGCTTGCCTCGACAACTTTAGCTTCTGCTACTTTAATCTCAGCTGG
This sequence comes from Setipinna tenuifilis, assembly GCA_030347295.1. Lineage (NCBI taxonomy): Eukaryota > Metazoa > Chordata > Actinopteri > Clupeiformes > Engraulidae > Setipinna > Setipinna tenuifilis. Next base: position 1,437,744 of record CM059270.1, on the reverse strand, counting down.
CACTGGCACAACAGGAGCCAAAGATGCAGTGACAGCAATTTCTGGTGCGGCAGCTGGGGCTTCTAACGTATCAGCAAGCTTAAAAGGCTCGCTCTTCTTAAGCTTCACCGGTTTTGCCTTCACCACTTTGGGTGCCGCCATATCTCCCTGACCAGAACCAGGAGAGCCTACAGGAGGGGAGGCCAAGGGGGAGGCCATGGGGGAACGGGTAGGGGTGGCACGGGGACCAGAAGATGATTTGGGAGAGGTAGGTGAGGAGGAGGAAGCAGACAGTGAGGAACGTTTTCTTCTGCCAGAAGGGACAGGTTTAGGGGCAGTGAGTCCAGCTTTGCCCTCTTTGGGCTTTGCAGGAGCTGCAGCAGCTGGGGCAGGAGCAGAGGGTGTGGCTGAAGAAAATAAATAAACTTAAGTTGAAAAAAAAAAAGTTCTTAACTGCATGGTGTTCAATTGCAAACCATGCACATTCAGGCGGGGTTGGGGAGGGAGATCCAAAGTGGACTGTATTCAATCGTGTTAAGTGCAAAACTTTAGTGTTTGTCAAACCTTGCTTGCTCAACAGCATCAGATGCAAAGCAGCATCTGTGCCAAATGGTATTTACAGAATCTTGTTATTATGAGGACGACACCAAAAACTGTTAGGAGCACTACATTTGCACCACACTCTGACTTGGGCAAAGCCAAATAAACCTGTGAGTGAACACACAAACACATGCAAACAACCAAGCTGATATCTAGTGCTGTGCTCAATTATAAGTTTAAATAAAGCACCAAAGACACTAATTTGGCATGTCAACAAGGATCATAACACAAAGGGTACCTGACAATATATAGTATGGGGAAATACTACCAACTGAACAAGATTAATTGAGGTTCACAAATATAATTATGTCTTACAAAAAGCAGACTACTTCCACTGTACAAGCCTGACACTTCAACACATAACACTTTCACAATCTCTAAAAAGCGCTGCCAAGCAATTGTTATATGCATCCACACACAAGGTTAGACACCCATTCATTAGTACAGTAACAATCGCTAATGTTCCAATCTACAGATTCTACAAAGCCTGGGGAATTAACAGCAACAAAAAAGAAACACCAAAACACACTTAATCATTACAACTGGCTTGCTTCATTACATTTAAAGTTTGACTTTAAGATGCAATTCACAACCCAACAAAATCCCTGTTGAAATTATGTATTTATCGCTAGTAACATTTCCATCAGCTTGAAGACAAAAGCTGTACCGTTTCCATGTGACGAGTGTAAATACTTGAGATGTTGTAAGAATGTTTAACGAATGTAGGAGAGGGACGCGCAAGAGATGCAGCCGCTTTTCAAATACAGCTGCATTTTCAGACTTCACACAAAATCACCCACCTGACAGGTGTTGGGAAGTGAGGGAGGGGCCAGAGCAATTAGGCTCCACCTTAGCCTGGACAGCCTGAGAGAAGATGGTGACCGGTTCCGCCTTCAGTGCGGTTCCATTTTGAGTTGCTATATCGATGGTAACAGGTGGTGGCTTGTCCACTCCCCATAGCATGTCTGCTTCAGCAGTAGAATCTAGATTCACAGTTTTGAAGCTCTCAGACAAAGTTTCACTGTCTGCAGGTTCTGGAGCAGGTCCATCAACTTGGTCGGGTTCTTCAGCAACTGGTGCAGTCTCAGGTTCAGAGGCTTTTTGTGTAGGAATATCTTTCAGAGATTCCTGGTCTTGAGCAGGTTCTTCTTGCACTTTGGTGATCATTTCCTCTGCTGCCTCCTTCAATTCTTCTGTGACAGACACTTCTTCCCTGGCAACAGGAGCTTCAGAATCAGTCTTGATGGGGTCTTCTAAGTCTTTAGTGACGGGCACTTCATCAGGGATGGAAGCATCTTCTGTATCAGTAACTGGTGCAACTGTTTCTTCTGTGACACTTTCAGGCTTCACATCAGAAGATGGCACAGGCGGTTCTTCAGTAGTCTCAGGGGCTTCAAGCACTTGGTCAGCCTCTTGTGCTTCAGCCAGAACTTCGCCATTCTCATGGTCTTGTGTAATCTCGACTGATGCCGTTGCGATTTCCACAGGTTGACCAGCCACCTCTGTGGCTTCCGAAGCCACAACAGAAGTTTCCACCTGCACAGGCATGGTAATTTCGGGTTCAGCTGCCTCAGGGGAGGTGATGGTGCTCAACACCCCCAAAGCTGAGAGGAAGGAGAGGAGGAAGAGCAGGAACAGTAGGGGGAAGGGTAGTCACAGCGAGAGCATCAGCAACAGCTGACAAATTTGTAAGGGAGGATTTCGTGCCACGTGATCAGAAAGTGTAAGGACACATTCCCTTCAAGATGCAAATAAAAGACAAATACCAAGGTAAGGAACTGACACCTTCTCACTTTGATCACTTTGACACAAAATGACAACCAGCTTGGAATCCAACTGTACAGAATTTTCAAAATATCGTCGATTGTTGCTGAATAGTACTTCGAGATTGTTATTGTGTACTCCACAACCAAAAACTTTCAGTGTGCCCCTTACCCCATTATTTCCATGCAGTGCTCACATTCAGAATGTGTGAAAGAATCTTCACACCCTCAGTATCAAACCCAAAAAGTCTAACAAAGAACACCTTGTGGTGTGTGAAGTGGTTTTAGAACTACAGTTGTTTTGTAGTGGGAAATGCAGAGTGAAGGCAGTCAGGATAATGAGTGGAAAAGATGGGGGGGGGGGGGGGGGGGGAAGCATTATGGTTTAACTATAATTCTTAAATCTCAGTCAATCTGCTATTCCATCCATTCCAAGTACAAGCAAGTAATAGTATTTCTGCAAGATGCCATCAGAACAGCTTATCTGTACCATACCATGAGCTACAAAACTAGTAAACACTCCAGCTAAAACAAGTTTCCCCAAATTCTTTGACAATCTTATTAAACAAAAATCGAAAACGATTACCTTAGCAGTACATGTAAAGTGGACTCTACAATCAATGCATTCACAGTTTCTTGGACCTTAAAAAAAAGGGTATATCTTCCAGACGACTTCAACAGAAATCTTCACAGTACAAAATCTTGGGCAGAAAAATCTTCAAGAACAGTAACCACAGAAGTGTCATCTTCAGCACTACCCGTGTGCCTTTGTCTATGCATCATTTGGAGGCCCATGTAATATCTTATTAAACTATGAGTGTACAAAACTCGAAGTTGGATGGAAAAGGACAGTTACCCAGTTACACAAAATGTAGCCATTACCCTTATCTGTACACAATGTTCAACTCATAGCAATATAGGTATTTTGCTTAAATAAAAATGAATTAACAGCATTAAATGTAAATAAAATATCCATGTTCAAAAAATAAAAAAATAAAATATCCATGTGTGTAATCTTTAAAAATATCTGTATGTTTAACTTTTTTGATTAATGCCAGATATACCTACTCCTGACAATTAAGGGAAAATACATAAAACGAACGTGATGCCAGAGTCTCACCGAACATTAACCTCTTGGGCAAGGAGTTAATTAACTGACAATCCATTACTAGTCATGCAGCAATATGCATCATGTTTCATGCATGGACAAATCCTGTACTTCATACCACCCCAGTGCAAGTGTAATTTCATTCAGTGCAGGCAATGTTATTTTTTTCTTAAAGAGATCTGGTGGTCCTGGGTCAGTTTATCATCTTGTCACTAACCCTGGACTGTGTGTGAAAACCAACCAATACTTTAGCTTAGCTCTCCTGCCAGCTAACTAGGCAAGCTGACAAGTTTTAACAATGACTGTAAGGAACAGGTGCAAGTTAAAGTAAGTCATCACCTGCCTGAACAAGTTTGTGTTTCGACTTACTGATGTGTAGTCTAACTTCGCTTATCAGTTTCTGAGTTCCAGGACCACACGATGTGCCAGAGTGTTTTAGTATGCATGCATGTCAAAGCAGTACGAACCCGTCTCCACTTGGGGCTGCTGCATCTCCTGCTCTGTCACTGGGACAGTTTCTGTGGCTTCACCGGGCATGTTTGCCTGTAAAACACATTTAAAATGGTACAAACGTCCTCCATCAGTGAGTATAAGCAAAACTTGATAGTGCCTTCATTAAAACACACGGCATCTATACTAACCAATCCTAGTATCCATGATCGTAGATCACTTCCAAAACTGTTAATTTACAATGCGTCCTAATCAATCCTCCAAAGTAAACGTAAATATCACAACGAAGTAGTATCTTATGTGCGTTAGAATTCGTGTCGATTAGCCGGCAAGCAATCTTAATTCAAAACAGCATTCAAAGGACAGTCTTAATCTGTTGGGGTTTAAGGTTAACCTTAGAAACAAACGGTCACACGATAAAGATGTATAACTTTTGATTACTGTTTTTGATAACTGAAATCCATGTCCTTGCCGCAAGACAATGCTTCTTTAAATGTCAGAACAAACAGGACTACCCGCTGAACCGCACTAACATGTTTTCACGTGTTGCTGGCTAGTCTGTTGGTACAATACCAGGCTTTCTTCACACTAGCTCTCTAGCACGTACGAAACATGTACCGGTGACAACACGGGTAGGTGTAAACAAATCGCATCACGATGTAGTATTGGCAGAACATCTTAGCCCTTAAAAATGCATTACTGCGGTTATCATAACATTGACGGCTTTGCCCCTAATGTATTACATGGCAGGCTAGTTGTCTGTCAGAGCTCGGGTATCATTAGCATTTCACATTTAGCAACCATTGACCAAGCGTCAGTATTCGTATGAGCCCATAACAAGTCACTGGATCACAAGTAGCTTTCCGATTGACGTAGTCACCAAAAACAACTTAGAATAAACCAACTGTTCCAGAAAAACACTATGAGCCAAACAGGTTTAACCAAGTTAGAACACGACCGCCAGCTAATATCTGTGTGCTTCTCCCCCATTTTGTTCAGTCAGTCGATCAGTTCCGTTTACATATCTTTTTACTGAAAATGTTCTTTAAGTTAATACTTATATCAAACGACTGACCAACAAGTTCACCACACCTGAGTCAAAACGTGGACAATTTAATACGCGATTAAAACAGTAGATGGTAATAGATCAATAACACCAACTCACTAGGTTAGGACTCGGGATCCAAGATGGCTGTGAGAGAGAGAATCTGACCTGAGGCTAGCTATGATATCACAGATAGCGGCGTTTCTTGTTCCGGGTCGACATTACGTATGAAACACCCTTTCCTCTGCTGTCTATGGTCTATGGAAACACTCGGCTAAACGTCCCGCTAACAAGCTAGGTAAAGAACCGTTTGATTAGTTTTCTCTATTTGCGACTTAAGTTGTTTTTCCTACATACTTTAAACCTACAGAAAAAAACTATCTACAAGCCAAACATAAATGTCATTATTACCCGTAGTTAGTCAGCAAGTCTAGATGTCAGCCAACGTCACATCCATGTTAGCTAGCATTAACTGTGTAGGATAACTGAAGATTATTTTAGTGTTTTGAGGACTTGAGGGTAAAGAATAACAAGATAGCCACGCACGACTTCTAGCTAATGTTGATTTACTGGCAATAAACAGATTTACTATAACGCAGACTGAAAAGCGTATTGAGTAAGGTTAGATGATGTGTGTTGAATTGTTTGCGAATACAACATATCCAACATCTCAACCTAATTTAGTTTCAGCTGTCATAACTGTCCAGACATAATAGTGTTGTTAAATTTAAGTTTTCAACTGAGGTGGTTGACTGCATTTTAGAAAGTGGTCGTTGATGGAGTTGGTCATCTTGTAGGTGATCTGAAATGACTGATATTATTTTCTTACGGTGCCAACAACAAGAGTTCCTTGCACTTCCAGCACATTTATTGGAAGAGTGCATGTTATTACTTGGATGGAATCTTGCAATTGGAGTTAAAATATCATGTGACTTTCTCCACAGAAACATGTCTATGTCCCACCTGTATGGGCGTAGGGACGAGGAGGAGGAGGATGGTGTGGAAATTGAGAAGTTCGAGGTGTCAGAGTGGGACCTTGCCAATGAGTTTAACCCTGAACGACGCCGACACAGACAGACTAAAGAGGAGGCTACCTATGGCATTTGGGCAGAGCGTGACTCTGATGATGAGCGACCAAGTTTTGGGGGGAAAAGGTACATGGGAGTGGGGAATGTTATAAGATACGCATTAAAAGTAGTGTTGAAATTATCACAAAAGACCCACAGATCAGTTCAGTTAAGCAGTCAGTTCTCATTAGTCTAAAATCTGTTTGACAAGCCTGAACATAAACATGGTTCTTCTTCTTCTTTTTTTCCTTCTTCTTCTTCTTTAACAGGAGCAAGGATTACTCTGCACCGGTCAGCTTTGTGAGTGCTGGGCTCCGGAAGACTGCCGCAGAGGAGAAACATGAGCAAGGGTCAGATGACTCGGATGTGGATGGAGAGGCTCCCCAACCTCCTCGAGCTCTTGCACCTAAAAAGTTACAAACTGTGAGGGACTTTTTCAGACTTTGATATATCTTATCTTATATATATATATTATCTTATATCTCCGTGGCATAGGCAATTACTTTTCTGATAATGCACATCTGCACTTAAGTTATACATGAGTTATTGTAATTGAGATTGCATGATGCAGTTGTATTCATCTATACTATGCTTGTGTACTATGTTGTTTAAAACCTTAAGGGGGGCAACTTCAAGGGTTCACAGAGAGCATTTGCTGGAGCCATCAGGCCTGGCCAGGACATAGGCACCTGGGAGAAACACACCCGTGGTATTGGCCAGAAACTCCTGCAGAAGATGGGTTACGTGCCAGGCAAAGGCCTGGGAAAAAATGCTCAAGGTAAAGAAAAACAAAGGTGTTATTGCATTGTTTTTTCATTAATTTTGCAGTGGTCTCTAGTATTAATGAATGCCTTGTGAGCTGGTTTTGGTGAATAAAAAAGCCTTAGTGCTCCTGTTTTAGACTGTTTTAGTTTGGTAAAGGAGGTGGGGCGGGGAGAACAACAGGATTTCGGCTAGTCACAGGCTACCATCATTCAAAGCCCATTCAGTCATAGAACACCAAATAGAAGATCAAAACGTTCTAAACAAACACACCTACAGTACTTACCTGTATTTTACTAGGTGAATGTGTGCTACAACGAGACTGCTCCGGTAATCACTATTGTACAGCTTTTTCTAATTCACAAAATGATTCTGTCCATTTTCTTTCATTGACTGATAAAGGTAATGGGGGTAGAAGAACATTAATTTGCAGCATGCATATGCAGCTCAAAGTGATCCATCATATTTCAAAAAGAGCAAGTACTAAATGGTTTTTCGGGAAATTACACATTTAACACTTTTTAGGTGTTTTTGTGGATTTTGAAATGAATAGCAGTCCCCTGTATCACAGGTGTTAAGTGCTATATCCTCCTGCTGTACCCTGTACCCAGGTATTGTGAATCCTATTGAGGCCAAGGTGAGAAAGGGAAAAGGAGCAGTGGGGGCCTACGGCAATGAGAGGACCAAGCAGTCACTGCAGGACTTCCCAGTGGTGGACTCTGAGGAGGAGGAAGAAAAGGTAACCCAGTTTAACTATGAAACAGTACTATCCACCTGCATAGCTTCAGCTCTGTCATTGCAGTATTGTTTGGCACAACTTATTATACTACTATGGCTACTACTATTACTACTACTACTACTACTAATAATAATAATAACAACAACAATGATGGTAGTAGTAATAATAATACACATTGTACATCCCCAAGGTCTCCTTACAAATAAAAACACAAAATCTAATGCAAATTAACAAACAATAATCTCATCAGTTAAGGTGAAGCTAACTCAGCTCTTTGCAGTTGTTGTAATGTTTGTTTTGTTTTAGGAGTTCCAGAAAGAACTTGGGCAGTGGCGCAGAGAACCAGGCACAGGCAAGAAGAAGCCAAAGTATTCCTATAGAACTGTAGATGAGCTGAAAGCCCATGGGAAACTGTCAGACAGGGCTATGGTCACTCCAGCTGGAGAGTTGGCCAAGGTCAAGGTGAGGCATCCTTGGACAAACACTTACTCTAGTCGTGCCCTTGGTATCTTGGATGAGAAAAGACATGTTGCCTCAAAAGAATTTTTATTACGCAAACAATATAGTTGCAATGGCCTCATTATCAAATGAATGTGTATGAAGTGTATTTCCTATATGTCTCTTCATGTTCATTCATTCACAAACTCTGAAGTGAGGAACATAACTTTTCTGCTTGAGGTGAAAAGTGAACTTTTCTGCTTAACCCCCCCCCCCCCCCCCCGCACACACACACACACACACACACACACACAGGTGATAGATATGACGGGCAGAGAGCAGAGGGTCTACTACAGCTACAGCCAGATGACCCACAAGCACAGTGTGCCCGAGGAGCCCACGCTGAGTGAGGCAGTGCGGGAGCAGAAACCCGCAGGCTTCGCCCTTCCAGAGCTTGAGCACAACCTCAAGCTGCTCATCGAGCTAACAGAACAGGAAATTCTACAGGTAATGAACAGCCAGCCTAAGAAACAACATGTTTTATATGGACCAGCACTGTGAAGGTTTTTTTTTTTTTTTGCCCATGCCTGTGAACTGAATAAGACTTACTATAAACTCTTGTTACCTATGACATAGCAATTCAATTTAATAAGACATTTTGGCATGTATGTTTCAATAACATTATTGAAAAAGCTCAATTACATATACACATCCAGGGGAAAAAAAAGAAAACCACGTAAAAAGACAATTACAGTCACTTAGAATGACATTAACACAGTAAGACAGAGTGCAAGTCCTGAAGTGTGTGGCAAGCCATTTTAACATTTGTGATGCAGCACATGGTGAGCACGTCATCACGTCATCCTATGCGGCCGCCATTAAGCACATGTAATACCATCCCCTCGCACAAACTTTCCTTGCTCGTGTTACTGTTTGTCCATGGACTACTTGAACTGCTGCGTGTAAGATTACACCATGTTTTGCACTGTGTTGTTCTCTTGTCCTCTAGCTTATGGGTGCACACATAGTTAGAGTCACAAGCTCTACATTCACGTGCATATATATTCTACACACACAAATACAACATGGAAACAGCGTTTGCTAAAATGCTTTGTTGATTTAAAATACAGCTAAACTGAATATGTGCAGATATCTGTAATTTGGTTTTGTCTAGTCAAAGAAACATTTTTAGATATCTGCAACTACATTCTTCCTATCCATAACTGTCATTTCTACCATGGCCAGCAAGTGCAAAACACTTTTAGATTTCACAAAAGTAGTTTGAAAACAAAATTACATTTAGAATACACATTGAATATACATATTACATCCTGAAAACAAATTTACGTTTCATAAAAAACACTTGCAAATTTACAAAACACAAAACACTTGTACAAGCGCAGAGACAAATTTACATGTGGCAAAAACACAAATACCAACCCCTGAAACAAATTAACAAGCAGTTCTTGACGGAAAGGAAATGTCTTAAAAGCGGAAGTGATGAATGATGTGCGGGACAAGCAGGAAGTGAATGTAGGTACCAAAGCCATAACAACGTTTTCTCAAAGTGAACAATGTTTTTTCTTCGTTTTGCGGCGCGAACCTTCGCCACTTTACACCCTAATGACCACTCTAATGGCCAACTCTAGTGCCTGTTCACCTAAAGGAGGAGGGGATACATCAGATATGGTATTGTGTGTTCATTGCTATTAAGTATACAACACATGACTCTTTTAAACACTTTTATTTTATAACAGTTTGTTGTTGTCAAACATCAAACTACAGGTTCTTGGGGATGTAATATTTTCGTCGTTTACTCTGATCTGTAATTACGCCGAGTCAAATGTTAATTCCAGATAGTCAAAACTTAGCTTGTAAATGTTAAAAAGGCTTGCCATAAGAGCACAATCCTCTTAACTTCTCTGTGCTGTCATCCCCCCCTCTCCCTCTCCCTCTCCCTCTCTCTCTCTCTCTATATATATATATATATATATATATATACACACACACACACACATATACACACTACCGGTCAAAAACGCCACACTTTTTCCAGTTTGATGCTGAAAATAATTCGGTTTATTGTTTCATTGCACTCAAAATGAAAGCACAGAACAAATACGCAATTTAGGTTGAAAAAAAAATGTAATCAATTTATAAACCAAAATGTATTTCAAACTTTTGACTTATCAAAGTAGCCACCTTTGGCAGATATAACAGCTGAGCATACTCGTGGCATTCTTTCTACAAGAGGAATCAAATATTATTCAGAAAGTTATTCCCAAGTTTGTTGCAGAAGTTCCCATATGTGTGGCACTTGTAGGTTGCTTGGCTTTCACTCTTCTGTTCACCTGATGCTCCTGAGGGTCTGGTATCACAGTGTGTGTTTCAACACTGCTTGTATACCAACATTGGGTGTTGTAAGTAATCAAGAAAAGTTGGAACACATATAGGAATTAGTAGCACTATCCGTCAAGGCTGATTTAACCTCCATTCTCTCGTTCTCTCTCACCCTCTTTATCTTTTTTTCTCCAGAGTGCGCGGCAGCTGCAGCACGAGCGTGACACAGTGGTGTCCCTGACCCACGAGAGCACCACCCTGCAGGAGCGGCTGAGGGAGGAGGACGAGGCCCTGACGCGCCTGGAGCAGGTCCTGGAGCTGGTGGAGCGTTTCGAGGCCGGCGATAGCCAGGGTGACCCTCCCATTGCACTGCAGGAGTGCACAGAAGTCTTTGAGAAGCTGCAGAGTGGCTTCTATCAGGAGTACAAGAGCCTGGGGCTGTCTGACCTGGCTGTGTCAGTTGTCCACCCCTTGCTGAAGGGGAAACTCAGCCATTGGAACCCTCTCAATGTGAGTCGCTTTGAAAAGAATAGGAATGTTTTGGCACTTCTTATGTCACATTAGGTGTTTTTTTTTTGTTCGTTTTTCTTTCTTAATGAAATTCTTTTAAGTCTTTGAGCTCTGGTTTTGGGTTGATGTGTTCTTGTAAGTGTGTCCATTTCCTCCTGGGCTGGTTATCTAGTTTCTGGCCCTTTTTTGCTTTTATCTGTTAGGTCTAGTAAAACAGTAAATCGAGCGTTTTGCTCATCACTCTCTCACAGGACTGCTCGTATGCTCTGGAGGATGTGGGCCAGTGGAGGGCCATCCTTGAGTCAGGACAGATGCAACACGGCGCACCAGACTCCTCAAATATGGACCCCTATCACAGGTAATTCAACTCACTCATTACATCTGCACAGGCACACAGGCAGAATTGAATTCTGATTACTTTAAGCAACCTTGTTCACGTATCCATTTAATCTGTGTGTAGTCTGTACAATGCTGCTATAAAAATTTATTATGTTGACTGGTGTAAGGACATCACTTCCAGAACCAACAATGAAACAGGAAGCGGAAAGTGAGAGAGGTCGCTTTTGTCTTCAGCTGCTGTAACAGGACATTTCAAATAAAGAAACCGACTTACCTATATCTAAAACTTCTGATTCCACTTACAGTGCAGTTATGAGTTAAGCTAACCTAGATCATTATATCCCCGAAACGCGGAGCGTCGGGGATGTAATGGTTTTGCGTGCGCCGCCGCCGCCGCGTCCGCCGCGTAAGGTCTTTCGTGTTAACGCGATAACTTTTGAACGGATGTTTGGATTTGTCCCAAATTTTTTGGGTGAATGCTCTAGGGCAGGTTCATGAACTGATTCGAGTTTGGAGGTCAACACTTTCAAGATGGCTGAATTCAAGATGGGTGAATTATTCAAGATGGGCGAATTTTTGTTTGGCCCATAACTTCTGACTGGGTGGATGGATTTCTCCCAGATTTGGTGTGTTAATGCTCTAGGGTAGGTTCATGAACTTATTCGAGTTTGGAGGCCAACACTTTCAAGATGGCTGAGTTCAAGATGGCTGAATTTTGGTTTGGCCCATAACTTCTGACCAGTTGGATGGATTTGTCCCAGATTTGGTGTTTCAATGTTCTAGGGTAGATTCATGGACTGATTAGATTTTGAATGTTGGGGGCTTTGAAGCATCGCGTTTCGGGGATATCCCTTTAGCAGTCGAAGACGACTGCATAGGCCTAGTTTCGTAATGTGAATGCCTCTCCTACTAAGCATTACTTCAGTTCGACTAGGGATAGCGTCACTCAGGTCTTGGCAACGGCCTATTTATATTCTGGCTACTCCACAAACAAAATATCAAACTAGTCTAGCGAGACGTACAGCAGTCATGCTGCTGCCACAGGTGCTTATTATCTGTTACTGTCCTTAACTGGTCGCATGGCTCGAGTTAAACATGACACAGAAGTCACCTTTGTGTCCCCCTTTTTACGGGGCTCATTTCTGCCCCCATTTTACCTTGCCAATTAAGTGCCATGTTACTGATTGATGTAAGGTAGAGCTATAAAGCTATATCAAGGCAGGGCATTGGATGTTCAGAAATAAACAGTGATGTAGTTTGGTATTGCCTTTCTGCATGAGATGAGAGTGGAGCACCCACTAATCACCATGGGAAAAACGGGGTTGGATATAATGCCGTTTCTGGAAAATACCGACAAGGAAGTGCCTTGCCAATCAGCAAAGTTAACCAGCCAAATCCTGACCCCCTGGTTGTGCTAAGAGTTGATCAGGACATATCTGTATAATAGGTCTGCACAAATGGCTTATTAGTGTAATTTGTAATTAAAGGGGTCCTTCCGTCAAAAACCACTTTTAGTAGCTCTATTTACAATGTGGTGGGTCACAACAAGCAGTATATGCACGCAGCATTCCAAGACGTGAAATTCGATCCTCATGGTTTTACTGGTCATTGAAGGGTCAAGCTAACCAAAATGAGCGGATCAGAGCAGGCTAAACCTATCTACGTCACTAGGTTGTAAGCCCCGCCCAGAGCCATGTATGGCACGCTCACATCCATTGAGAACAGTGGACAGAAGCTAGGTGAACGAAAGACAGCGAATTTGCCCAATCAGAGGTGCCTTATTGACACGTCATGGATATTCACGAGGGACACCGGAAAAGCCAGTCGTTCAACCACTAGACCTGTTCTAGCTTACAGAAAACGGTGTCAAACAAGAGAACCAGGACATAATTTTTCACAGAAATGACGCACAATGCATTCAACCATAGTGGCGACACAGAAATATGAATAAAAATAACGATGGAAGGACCCCTTTAAGGATTTAGTTATTTTGTGTGATGGAACAAACATGTTGGATCTTGTTGTACATTACGTATTTAAAAACAGCAAGCGGTAAGGAAGCAACCGTAGGGCACTTTCTCACCATCAAATGAAAATTTGAAAGTACTGTAAAGTATTTATAGCATTTTATAGTTACTTACATTGAGTAATTCACAGAAATGTGATACCGATTTTTTTGCCTATTCTGTAATCTTTAACAGCATAGTAACCAGGAGTAACCAACCCTAAAACGCAGTGTGACATGCATGCATGTGTTTGTCAGGTTGCTGTGGGAGGTGTGGGTCCCTGTGATGAGAACCACAGTCACCCAGTGGCAGCCCAGAAACGTCGGCCCCATGGTGGACTGCATAGAATGCTGGGCACCCATACTGCCACTCTGGATCCTAGACTATCTCCTGGAGCAACTCATCTTCCCCAGGCTACAGAGAGAGGTAACATATAAACACATACTCTACCACACTTCTGCATTTTTAAGACTGCCAGTGATCACTTACGTTCCCACATTGATCTATGTTATTGCTTTAGTTTAGCATCTGGCTGTTCAGTCAAGTCCACTGAACGTTTTTGTGAAACCCCTTATCAATATTGCAAAGATGTTGGCCTTATTTATTTTGGCTGGCTTAGATGGTTCCCTGGATTAACATGTCATCTACCAGCCATCAAATCGAAAAGTAGCTGGCAGTGTTATCATCATGGTCATTCAACTTTGCGGGAGTAAAAAAAACTTACGTCAGCTGCTTTCTGATTTGATGGCTATCAGCGAGAAAATTTCGACCTTGTTTGATATTTTGTTAGGCCAGCCAGCTGTCAAGCCAGGTAAGTCTAATGAGGCCATTATATTCACTGCCCTTTTTAAAACAGTGTAAAGATGTGAATTAGTGAACATGTGCTTATTTGCTGTGTCAGGTGGAGAACTGGAACCCGTTGACAGATACCGTGCCCATCCACGCTTGGCTGCACCCTTGGCTGCCCCTCCTGCAGAGCCGGCTGGAGCCCCTGTACCCACCTATCCGCAGCAAGCTGGCCAATGCCCTTCAGCGCTGGCATCCAAGTGACGGCTCAGCCCGCCTCATCTTGCAGCCCTGGAAGGATGTGTTCACTCCAGGAGCATGGGAGGCATTCATGGTCAGGAACATCGTTCCCAAGCTAGGTCAGTCCATCTCCTGTCACTCTGGGTTTAGTCATGAGCCTTCAGTAGACTCTCTTTGAATTCCTGTTGTTAATCTCAGAACACATGAACATTGATGAAAAATTGTTTTTCATCCATGTGAGGTATCTTTTATTCAATATTTTTAAAAACTATCAGACAATTACTACACTAAATTTTTTGAACTGAGTTGAATTAAGTTGTTGTTGTAAGCCAGTTTGAGTGTATATGTATTGTTTTGTTACAGAGTTGTGCCTGTCAGAGTTGGTGGTAAACCCCCACCAGCAGCACATGGAGCCCTTCCATTGGGTGATGGACTGGGAGGGGATGCTCTCACCCTCCAGCATGGCCGGCCTGCTTGATAAAAACTTTTTCCGCAAATGGCTTCAGGTTGGTGTCACCATTTTTCAGTTAACTCCTTGTATGTAATTTTTTTACATAAATGTACTATATTAATTGACTAAGCTTTTAAGAGCTGTATATGTACTCAGAATACTGCACATATTTGCTTGGAGACTGTGTCTTACCTAAATGAATGGTGTCGTATGTGTGTGCGTATGTGCTGTAGGTGTTGTGCTCCTGGCTCAGTAACAGTCCCAACTATGAGGAGATTACCAAGTGGTATTTGGGCTGGAAGTCCATGTTCTCAGACACATTGCTTGCACAGCCGCTGGTAAAGGAGAAGTTTAACGAGGCCCTGGACATCATGAACCGAGCCGTGTCCTCTGGCGTCGGTCAGTCATTTAGTACAATGCCCTTTGCATTTGAGGGTGCTACATGTTGTGTCAAATCATAGGCTTAATGTTAAATGTGTTTCCTTCCACCATAACTACCATTTTATATGTGTAGTAACAACAGGTATAGAGGGAATGATCTGTGATAGAAAAAGATTCAAGTGGATGATCAAATTGTGACCGAACAAAAACTTGCATTACCACAAATAATAGGGTAGTCTCTCTTGTCTCTGCTCCTTGTTGACAAAATGTAATTCCATAATTTTTCCATAACTTTCAAAGAATTCCCTAAATTGAAAACTCTTATCTCTATATCTCTATTACTTTAAGGCTTTGAAAAATGGACTCTTAAAAAACCTGGAAGAGTCAAGAAATTGTATTACCTTAGGAACCCTGTTTTATGCACTTTGTGTGGATGTATAGATTTCTGTCTTTACAGTGTGTTTTAATGTAATGGTCTCCCGTCTATTTCCACCTCACACAGGTGACTACATGCAACCAGGTGCGCGGGAGAACATCGCCTACCTTACACACACAGAGCGCAGGAGGGACTTCCAATACAGGGCCCCACAGGAGAGACAAGAGGCTGAGAGCGTAGCCCAGAGGGGCATCGGTGCCATGGCTGTGCCCACCAACCTCAAGGACCTGGTGCAGGCCAAGGCGGTGGAGAACGGCATCGTCTTCATGCCCCTGGTGGGCCGCCGGCATGAGGGCAAGCAACTGTACACATTCGGCCGCATCACAGTGTACATAGACCGAGGCGTGGTGTTTGTGCAGGGAGAGAGGACCTGGGTGCCCACCTCCCTCCAGAGTCTCATCGACATGGCTAAATAACAGACAGATTGCAGGAGGACCACCCGCCCGCCTGCGGCATTGTCTATTTGTGTTTGGTGACACTGCGTTAAGGTAGAACACAATGTCATTTCGTACTGATGTTACAGTTTGACTGTGGATCAACTTCTAGACCTCTAATTATGATTTCTAATAAAATGCACATTTGATATTCAATCTAGTTTTATTGATTTTTGAAAAAGGGTCAACAGAGCTCTTTACAAAAGAACAGCCAGCATTCAGCATGTCATCTTGCTTACATTTTTTTTTTTTTTAATGAAAAGTATCTTATCCTTAATTCAAACCTTTATACTGAGAGTGCTGTGGTCTCTATACAGCAGGTTAAATCCTGTAATTTGCTTCTCTTATATTTCTTTGGACATTTCTTGGTCCATATCTGGTGTCTGAGGTTGGGGTGACAGTGGGCAACAGATGAAGTCTGAAGTGCTTTGCTCTGGTTCAGAAGTCCTTCTGGAGATCTAGTAAAGGACAAAATTAAAAATTAGGGAGCAAAACAAGTATTTTAAAATTGCGTAAAGTCATTCTAACAGGAAGCTGAAACATGTTTTACTGTGATAAGTATTTCATCTTACCACTTCTCCTCAGCATTGCGCCTTTGCGGGTGCGCGTCATCCCATCCAGGAATCTGTCAAACAATTTCACATATTTCGCCAGGCTTGTTTTCTTGTAGTCTGGACAGGGAAAAAAATTCTGTCACTGTAGAAAACACTTCAAAGTCGACTTCAAACCATGAATGTGATGAGTAAGAGGGGGAAAACTCAAGATCTGACTCCATTTACCTCTAGTTTTCCGTCGCTCAGCAGCATCTACCTCATTTTCATTCTCTTTCTCCACCTCCTCTTCCTCATCAGCATGCCTGGGCTTGTCTAGTTCCTCACAGATCAAGCTGGTCACAAACAATATACATGTTTATTGTGCTATACAGTTATGCAGCAGGTAGAGTCTACTAGAATGTTTTTTAACCCTCAAAGAGTAAAAGTATTTCCCCACAACGTATTAGTGGCTCACCTGATTGTTGGAACTTCAAATGGATCAAACGAATCGAGTTCTTCAAGGTTAATTGGTACAGAGATTCGTCCTGTGTATATATATATATATATATAAAATCAAGATGAAACGTTACTATTGTTTAAATCTGTGATTAGTTATTGTTGTTTATGACTTTACTGCTGAAAATACAGTGACAGTAATCCTTCATTCTGTGCCGTTATCTCAAGACCATACCACTACCTCAATGACAAGAGATCCAGAGTGAGACCAATGATGGTCATTCTCACCAGTTTTGGGATGCACACTAAAAGGGCTCTTCAATAAATGGTTGACTCCTTTGCTGACATTTACATCCAGTCTAGGGTAGCAGTACTGAAGCATAATCTCCTTCTCAATATACTTGCATCCCTTTTTTGAGGTCACCTACATAAAGATCACAGGTTAAAAGTAAAAAGCATGTCCGCAGGTAAAAGATGCAAAGTAAATACATAATCCAAGTCAGATTATAGATTTGGTGTCAGAAACAAAAACATGTCTAGTTGTACAAGAGTTTCTTTTTTTATCTCAAATATTAGCTCGTCACATTATTGCCAGTGGTCATTTAACTATAATTTCTCCTTCTGAGTGTTTCACACCCAAAATTAGAGTTAAAATCACAATCGTGAAGAATGCATTTTTAGAATACAAGCATTTCTGAATGTGATCACTCACTAATCCCACATCTTACTTACCCGCTGCTGTTGCACCAGGCCACAAAGCCGTTTCCACCGCTTCCCAGGGTTCTTCTCACTCTGGAAGTAGGTTTGAAGGTCCTCTTTTACCTGTATGGCCACGAAGTTAAGGACCAAATCTTTAAAAACCTCATCGGTCTTACTGAAACATGTCTGTTTACACCAATCCCAATGTCACTACTTATAAGCTATTTTACATTACATTACACTTAGCAGATGATTTTATCCAGCGTGACTTACAACAGGAAGACATTAGCTAACAGAAGTGGAGAGAAACACAGAGCAACAAGGCATAAAGTTACTGCATCCTAGATTGCACACAAGGACACACAGGGACACTTTAGACATGTAAAAGTGATGGCCCTGTCAAAAATAACATTCAAAATGTACTGTCTATTTGGGCACACAAAAAAGGAAAAATCCCTTTTTGCCGCCTGAACCACAACTTCTTACTTGGCCCTGCTGAATGCAGTCTCTGTTGTAATCTATCTACTATCTTGTTGCTGAATTACACTTGGATGCAATTGCAGGCAAATGGTCATGTTCGGCTATTATAGGGAGGCTATTGTATCAGTGCACACACTTAAAGCATAGTTGTCATGAAATGTGTAGTTTCCCTATAGCTGTCTATAGGATTTGGGCTGAATACACTCACAGCACACGTGGTAAAATAGACTCGAGTCCTATTGTCTAGTTGCAGCGTGTATTCTGAGCGTAAATCACAGACAGCAAACATACAGGAACCGCGTGCGATGTGATTACTCTCATCTATTAACATGCATTCGAAATCAATACGAACAGAAAATGAGCCAAAACCAGCAATGAGGCATGTCAGTGGTCAACGCTCAGTCAACGCTATTTTCCGGCATGTGCTGTGAGCGTATTCAGCCAAAATCCTATTGAAACCTATAGCAAAAACTATACATTTCATGTCAACTATGCTACCAATGTTGGAATTAACACAGGGATACCTCAAAAGCCTCCCAACTGTGTGAAAAATATTACCACTTGCCTACAATTGCATTAGACAAAGGCTAGAAAGCTATTAATATTCACCTTGTCATACTAGATCTGCCCTACAGGTGCAGTAACTACATGAAGATAGACACTGAAATGCCTTTAAAGTTGTCACAGTGCCCAGTCAAACATGTTGTAGGTATAACCGTGGTGATGCTTTTATGTTCTTAATAGGAAGAAGCAAAATTGTGACTTCTTCGGAGTATTCTCAATAAAAGATGTTTCCTATTTGTTTGGTAAATCTAACGTCAACAAGCCAATGGGCAAAACTGAGGTCCATGTGTCACTACATTCAATGATTTATTTCCCTCAGGTAAAACGGAGTGACTGCTGCCAAAGAGACAGCGTCAGTCACAACTTTATTGAAGGAGTGTAAAAAATGTGTTTGCTTGTTTTTTTGTTTTTTTTTTTGGGTATCAGGAGTGAGTAAAGGCGTTCACACTGGCCAAGTGCATTTAGAGATGGGGCTAGCAGCTGATGAACCATGCACGCAGAACAACTGTGAATACTGTGAATGAGGCATGACTAACAAAACGAAATGGTTAAACAATCCGTTGGTTAGGCTATGGTGTTTCCTATACCATTCACCAGCTTACATGAGGTGCAGCAAACACATAGGCACCAGTGTATATCAATCACTTTCATAGGGAAAGCACATTTGATATATTTTATGCAACTCTGAAGGATATCATCAGGCACAAGAGCCAGCACTTTGTCCACAGTGTTGCTGTTGCCCAGAATGTCCTGACCAGAAATGGCATACTGAGAGAAGTATCGCTCAACCACAACAAGAGATTCTCTGTAAAAATCAGAGCAGTTAAGGTTAGTTAAAGCTTACATATTTTTGTAAAAAGTAGTATGTATGTATGTATTACCACCCAGTAACACCCTACCTGATAAATGGATGAAGTGGATCTGACAGCTGAACTTTCTTTACGGTTTCCTCGCCACCCTGATGGACCAGACACAAAATCAACAACACATTCAGACTCATGAAGGCTCTACTGCACAGTCAAAAGAAGGAATAGGGATGAGAGGGTTTGTACTTTACACAGTGGCAAGCATTTTTGACAAAAAGCTGTGTGCCGATGGTTGGGCTATGGCCAAGGAGCAAAAACAACCCCACCCATTGCTGGAGACAGCGTGTCGATAATGATTCTAGTCTATTTTTTATCAGCACCGCTCACTAATATCCACAAAGACTGTAGATGGCATCGAAAGAGCAGCACACTTTGTCAAAGTCTGTGTGTGAAGCCCTTTAGAGTAGGTAACGGCAGCTCATACCTTTACCAGGCTGAGGTACTCTGCCACAGCAGAACGCGCTGCCACTGACAGCTTCCTGGCTGCCTCGTCACAAACCCAACAATGGATCCCTCTCCTGCCTGAGTACACCCAGAGAAGGTGCTGGAAGCCAAAGTCCTCTAAAATCACAGTCAAATACGGTAAAGAACAGTAAGCATACACATAATCAGGCAGCTGTTAATTGTATGATACAGACAGAACATGGGATGGGCATCAAAGGATTGTTATTGTTGACATTATTAAATGATCTTAGGGGGACACTTTTTTTTTTCTTTTAACACAGCTATGTTGATACTGACCTCTCAATGCTCGGTCAAGGACTCTGATCGCAATGGTCATCAAGGTCCAGCATTTTGTGCAAATGTCAGCAGCACTGCAAAACAGAATACGGTTTGGTGAGTACGGACAGGTTAAACTTGAACACAGACTGGTGAACCTTGCTCAATTATGAATCTATTCCCGTGTGTGTTACCGTACGGCCCTGGCCCTTACCCACTATTACACCTTAGCTGGTTTACTGCCTTGTATTTATTTTTATTTTACATTTTCTCTGTATTCCACTAAACTACATTACCTATTTAACTTTTTATATACACTTTTTTATATTCTACACTTTACATACATGTCACGCTGTAACTACAAGTCAAGTTCACAGCATGCGATCAATTAAGTAAATCTATCTATCTATATCCATCTATTTATCTATATCATAACACTATTGTCTAACAAGTACTAAGAAAGTACTTTGTGTGTACAAAAGGACATGGCAGTTCAGCAGAGTGAAGTTGTAGTGTAGCAGTAGGGAGCACATAGTACCTGCAGCAGGTTCTGACGTCATCATAGTCAGTCATATCAATGTCAAACACCAGCTCTTTCTCTAGAGCTTGGAAGGCTCCAGACTTCACCGAGTTGTGTTGATTAGGCTGAGGACGTATTAAAACATGCAAACATGCTACATCAGAGCAAATAACAACTGCTGTCCATGAAGTTCAGTCCATTAAGAGCTCAGCGGAAAAGTAAATGCCTGGTCAGTAATTTTAAATGGAGTGTCAAATGTTACCCTGTGACTGTAGACAGCGCCAATGTCAATTTTGTACGGGTTCATCTTCTGCATCTCTTTCTCTAGCTCACCCTGCGTGTTGAAAGACTGGTATCGGACGTAGATGTCATCTTTGAGGGTGAAGGAAAACTCGCGGTTCTGGAAGTAGCCCTTCGTCACTGTCAGGTGAGCAATGTTCAGATAAAATCGTCATCATCGCCACCACCATCATAAAAGCAACTCAGAAATAACCACTTCATCGATAGTCAACTTACCAGTATGATATAAGTGTGACTGCATAAATAACAATCGTATGTTGATAGTTACAGTTTACAAATGCGTGAAGTTAGAACAGAGAAATGTATTTATTTTATTTACCGTATACCTCGATAGTTACAGGCCTACTAGTTTACTTGCTTGCTGAACACAATCTCCAGCCAGCAGGTGACCAAGCTAGCTGACCAACCATACAATTAATAAACACTGAGCAGGTGGTCTGTCATAAAAAAAAACACCCCAAGTAAAAAAAAAAACACAGTCTGGTTTAATTTACGAGAAAGATACACAGTTAACTGACTTACCTCCTCCGTAGTTTAACCACCGATAGTACTGTGAAAAAGGGAATAGTCGGCGATAATACAGAGGTAACAAGTCTGGTAAACTGGCAGGGTCATAATCTGCAGCTGGCATGTCTGGAGCAAAACGCTGGGAAAATCTTATATACAATGGTATGTACACACACTGACTATGCCCTAACAATCACAACGTGAAGATATTTCTCTCCAAGAACAATCTAATTCCCCATTCACCGTTCGATAACAGCCAAAGCAGCCAACTTGCAGTAGCAGCGCGCGGGAAACTGAAAGACGTCAATATCCTGGTGAATGGGTCGACGGGAAATGTAGCCAATTTCTTAGTTCCTTTCCTGTCGCTTTCTGCCGCCAGGTGTCACCCTCTCAAACTAAACGCACGTGATCCACTTCAGCATCTTCACCACTTTCTTATGAAACCTCTCAGCACATGCCGATCGCCCCCAATCCTCCTCCCCTCCCGGCCTATACCCACCTGCACTGCAGTGACACGGCGCAGAAGAGAAGAGATGTATTATTACAGAGCACTACGGATGAGTCATGAGCCTCAAAAAAGGGAAACTGTGCCAAAGGCACCTTCTTCAGGCCGCGAGTGTCTCCAGCCAACATCACTTAGGCTAGATTTTAAAATGTTCCCAGTGCCAGAGCCTCCTTAAGAAAATAAATGACCCTAGTATACATGTTGAGGTTCGTTTTTTGTTGAGTCATAGTCACGACTTCAGGATTCATAATTAATTAATACTGTTCTCATATACAAAATATATCTCCAAGCCCATCTCAAAGCTCATTGTAATTAACCCAGAATTGGCAAGACTACACAGTTTCCAAGTTGAACTCCTGTAAACTCATATTATAGGCTTAAAAAGTCCCAAAGTCACCTGGGGATGGTTGTGATTGTTTGGACACCTGCTGAGTGTTCTAGATTGCTGCTCCCGCTCTTCATAGAGCTTCTGAGGGAGATCGCAGGTCCACTCCTCAGCAAAGAGGCATCTTATTGACCACTGTGCCTTTTTACTCATCACAAGTTAGATTTCATATTGAGTTTAGACCTTTTTTGTTTACACAAAAATGCTTTAATCCTAGGGCTGTTTTTTTCTTTCAGAGGCTAGCTCACTATCCTGTGCTCTGCTGTTGTTTGATTTTACAATCTATTAAGTCCACCTATTGATTGACTCATTTTCTTTAGAGACATTCAGATGTTTGTTGCCTTGGGCTTGTAAAATATCCTCAACACTCTCTAATGTTTTCCTCAGCTAATGAATGGAAGGTGAGGTTAGAGGGTACACCATCACACCAGCCTGTTTACCCAGACCCTCCAAAAATATCGCAGATTTATTTTCGCTAATAACAATAGTCCTGGCTTGGAGGGCAGGATGAAGAGAGAGAGTGTTTTCAAAAGACTGTCAAAGGGGGTTATTGAGATAACCAGAGCATTGCAATGGGCCCTCCCTCCCCCTCGCACAAGTCTTCACCTTGAGTCGGCAGCTCTGCTGAGCTGTGTGTCCTCATTGTTCAGCCTACTTCCTGCTCCTCCAGAGGTCGTCTGTCCTCTCTGCTGTGGGCAGAGGAACAAATGTCCTTCCTTTTTTAAAAATCTCAAAGCGATCCTTTCTTTATAAGCTCCTCTATGTTTAAGAAGCCCTTCTGTGAAACAGGTGCTGAAACATGGCCCTTAGATGCAGAAGTACACTTGGATGTCCTTTTTAAAACAACCAGAAGTGAGACAGGATCTGAACTTATTCTGGCCTTCTAGGAAACTGTTTTGGGATTATTAGCCTCAGACAGGATGTAGAGGTGCCAATGTTGTTAGGTTTTCATGATGCTCATATCCTATGCCCAACCAACATGAGGGCTGATTTTTAGAGCATATTTTTTTTCAATTCGTTTTTCAAAAGAGCACTACAATGAACAGCCCTTCCTCAGGAGGTTAAAATGTGTTTTAGTAGGTCACCAAAGTGAACCATACAATGAAAGAGTGAAAATTTTGAAGGGTTGAGTAGTATGCTAAAAGACTTGTGTATTATCTACAGACACTGGTTGGTATAAGTTCAAAGAGATTCCAGGCACTATATATGCAGTTCCATCCTTTTCTGTGCTAGGGATTTTTGTTGGGTTGTGAGATTGAGATTTTCCTTTTCATGACAGTACAGAACATTATACAGTATGTCACAAAAGTGAGTACACCCCTAACATTTTTGTACTTTTTTTATTATATCTTTCCATGGGAGAAGTCTAAAGATATAATACTTTTGTACAACGTAAAGTAGGCAATGTACAGCTTATATAACAGTGCAAATTTGCTGTTCCCTCAAAATAACTCAACACACAACCATTAATGTCTAAACCACTGGCAACAAAAGTGAGTACACCCCTACGTGAAAATGTCCAAATTGTGCCAAATAAGCCATTTTTCCTCCCTGGTGTCATGTGATCCATTAGTGTTATAAGGTCTCAGGTGTAAATGCGTAGAACAGTGGTTCTTAATCTGGGTTCGATCGAACCCTAGGGGTTCGGTGAGTCGGTCTCAGGGGTTCGGTGGAGCCTCCGTGAAACCGTTAATGCACGGTTCATTTTGTGCACCAGTAAAAAAATATATATATTTTTATTTTTTACTGAAGAAGGGTTCGTTGAATGAGCATATGAAACTGGTGGGGTTCGGTACCTCCAACAAGGTTAAGAACCACTGGCGTAGAAGTTGTGTTAAATTTGATGTTATCACTCTCACACGCTCTCATACTGGTCATTGGAAGTTCAACATAGCACCGCATGGAAAAGAACTCTCTGAGGATTTAAAAAAGAAAATTGTTGCTTTACATGAAGATGGCTTGGTTATAAGAAGATTGCCAACACCCTGAAACTTAACTGCAGCACATTGGCCAAGACCATACAGCGCTTCAAGAGGACAGGCTCTACTAAGAACAAGCCTCGCCATGGGCGACCAAAGAAGTTGAGTGCATGTGCTCAGCATTATATCCGGAGGCTGTGTCTTCAAAATAAGTGTAGGAGTGCTGCCAGCATTGCTGCAGAGGTTGAAGGGGTAGGGGGACTGCCTGTCAGGCAGTGCACAGACCATACGCTGCACTCTGCATCAAACTGGTCTGCATGGCTGTTGTCCCAGAAGGAAGCCTCTTCTGAAGATGCACAAGACAGCCCGCAAACAGTTTGCTGAAGACAAACAGACCAAGGACATGGATTACTGGAACCATGTCCTGTGGTCTGATGAGACCAAAATAAACTTATTTGGTTCAGATGGTGTCAGGTGCGTGTGGCGGCAACCAGGTGAGGATTACAAAGACAACTGTGTCCTGCTAACAGTCAAGCATGGTGGAGGAAGTGTCATGGTTTGGGGCTGTATGAGTGCTGGGGACCTACACTTCATTAAGGGAACCATGAATGCCAATATGTACTGTGACATACTGAAGCAGAGCATGGTGCCCCCCCCTTGAAACTGGGCCACAGGGCGGTATTTCAATATGGTAACGACCCCAAGCACACCTCCAAGATGACCACACCTTGGGTGCGGGTGAAGGTGATGGACTGGCCTAGCATTTCCCCAGACCTGAACCCAATTTAGCATCTGTGGGGCATCCTCAAATGGAAGGTGACGGAGCTCAAGGTCTCAAGCTCAAGGTCAGCTCCGTGATGTCGTCATGTAGGAGTGGAAGAGGATTTCAGTGACAACTTGTGACGCTCTAGTGAACTCCATGCCCAAGAGAGTTAAGGCAGTGCTGGAAAATAATGGTGGCCGCACAAAATATTGACACTTTGGGCACAATTTGGACGTTTTCACTTAGGGGTGTACTCACTTTTGTTGCTAGTGGTTTAGATATTAATGGTTGTGTGTTGAGTTATTTTGAGGGAACAGCAAATTTGCACTGTTATATAAGCTGTACATTGCCTACTTTACGTTGTAGAAAAGTATTATATCTTTAGACTTCTCCCATGGAAAGATATAATAAAAAAAGTACAAAAATGTTAGGGGTGTACTCACTTTTGTAACATACTGTAAATATATAATGTTTGTAAAGAAAAAATGCAGACATACAAATGCATAAGCACAAACAACACACACACACACACACACACACACACACACATTTACTGTTGCCATGACAACATTTCTTTTACTAAAAAGTATGTTGTCCTATCAAGAGGGGTGAGAGTAAGAACACTCAGGTTTAAATGTGTATCTCTTTACTTTTGTCTGAATCATTTCCCATCTCACAGGCACAACACAAGCTGAGGAAGTGTTCAGAGACTGTTCTCATGAAGACCAACCTGAGCAGCACGAATGCCACTGGAAAGCTGTTACTCAGTGTATAGTTTTATTTTTTAGCTGTATGGTCAAATGATACAGCTATACAAATTCATTGGTTGATGTTTAAAGAAAGAAACAAAGAAACAGTAAGAGAATGTAAAGACTTTGTAGCACTAGATATAGATTAGGACGTCTTTTACAGTATGTGATCTAGTAACCCCCACTTTCATCCCTGAAGTACCTGAAGTGAGTTGGTGCACATACCCTGACCCAATTAGCTATATAACTGTACTATCCGGTGCGGTAGTGTTGCATGGCCATCTGGCTTTGCTTATGTGTGAATGGTTGTAAACTGAAAAAATTTAACATGGAAATGCACTGTTGTTTGCAAATACAGGGACGTGTACTGTGTCTGGTGCAAATGAACCATGTGAGGATTTTAATTGGTTGGGTAAATTAAGAAATGACTTTTTAATGAATGAATGAATTAATGTAGCACTGCATGCATGACATCCTTGCTAATGTTTTTGTGTAGCCGCAGGACAGCTGATGGATTTGGTGTAGTATCAGTATTTGAATATGCCAAATATCTAATAGTATTACACTGCCCACACAGCCCAGGGCTGTTTATAAAGTTGTGCTAAACTGTGTTATAGTACCAAAGTATTATAGTACCAAAACAAAGTTCTCTGCATGATCCATCGTATAGTTGAATGCATGGATTCCTGTGTGTCAGTTCAGGAAGCATGTATGAATTGTTATTATTCTCAGAAGGAACAGACCACCACCACCACCACCATAACATTGACAAACCATCACCATAATGAGGCACATAAAGCCCCCAAAGACTCCTGACCTCTAGTCCCCACCCCCACCCCACAGTGCCACTCCCAGAACCTCCATGTCTGGGCACCCTCATGGCATGTAACCATGGCTGGCTAATTAAACTGCATAATAGGGGCATCCATCATGGTGATGCCCTCAGGCCTAACCACAGACAGGCAAGCAATGGTGTGTATGTTTGTGTGTGTGTTTTTGTGTTGGGATAGGGTATATGGGAGGAGGTTGACTATTTCTCATGTTATTGGGGGGTAGTATGTATGTTTTGTGATAAGGGGAGTGAGAATGACTTGTGAGCATGTATGGATGGGTAATGCCTGAAGATGCCTAAAGTGGGGGAGGGGAACCACGGCATAGGGGATGTAGCAAGGTACAAAGGAGGGTGAAGCTGTCAGCAAATGCCATAAGCAGGCATGCGCAAGTAAAACTTCACTCACCTCACTTAGATAACACCTTGGGATCCGCTGTCACTCACAAGCTGCACATGTTAATATGCTTATTTTTTAAAAAAATATTTAACACCTTCTACCTAGAACCTGTGGAATTGATAAAGATGTGTATTTAGAATGTCTTTAGACCCTGTTATGGTCCAGACACAGCCTAAAATGTTTTCCATATGCTTTCCTACTTAATCTCTACAGTGTATTTAGTGTGTAAATGCACCAATTAGGCCTTTAGATGGGAACCATTCCTCCCTAAAAGATATGTGAAGGTCCACAGGGAGACTACTTAAAAAACAACTGTTAGGTGGAGAGGCAAAATCCTGTAGTCTGCTGAAATGAAGATTTAACTGTTTGGTGACAATTCTGTGGCAGATGTGGAAGAAAGCAGGCTTGTATCATCACCTTGGGAATAGAATTACCATTCAGTCAAACACTGTAGTGGTCAAATCATGCCATGGGGATCTCCTGTGAAAGAGAATGAGGCACTGGTCAGGATGGGTGGTGGAAATAAATCAAAACACAATATTCAGTGAAAACCTTGTATAGATTATGTGTGGGTTCTGTGGCTCGGTGAAGTTTTATATTTCAATGTAACAATTTTAAGAAGACAATGACCTGAAGCATTCTAGCAAAAAAGAAAAAAACAGAAATGGCTTTGGGAAAAGTCAATGAGTGTCCAAGTCAAAGTCCTACACAACAGATCAACAGAACATCTGTGAGACCTAACAACAATTGCTTTAGTTTTTGAGCTTCACCCAAGAAGAAGGGGAGACACTTCCAAAAGAAGCATGTGCCAAATGTCAAAGACTTAAGACTTAAGTCATTTCTCTCAAAGTTTAATCACTGAGCACAGGGTCTGAACACTTAAAAAATGAATATTTTAGCTTTTTATTTTAAATAAATTAACAAAACATTCCAAACACTGTTTACTTTGTCACGGAGGACAAGTATTGCAGATTGATGGGAAAAAATGCATTAAATCCACCTTATACTTCTTGAATGTTGGCCTACTTACACACATTCAGTTTGATGAGCAGCTTTAGGTTGATTGGAAGCATATTAATAATGCATTTGTCTATCTAGCAAAACAGCTTTACTACAGTGTCTACACCTCCAGAGGACACAAAGCTAGTAGTGTGCTAAGACTCAGGCTCTGTGTACATTATTTCTCTCTGCTAAAAGGCTTTGTGCTTCAGTGAACTGCCCCAAGTATGCAGACTGAAAGATTCACACTGAGACGTGTGGGCTGCATGTCTGGCATCCTTTGTCTTAATAAATAAAATTGACTGCAGTATTAAATCACTGAGGGTTTATTAGATGTAAAATATTGTTTTATAGGAATGTGGTTGTTAATGTGTTGATGTGTTTTTGCCGACGTGCGTCTGTAGTCTTTCCCCCAAACACACAAGGAGGAAAAAACACATGTGCGCGCACACACACACATACACACACACACACACACACACACACACACACACACACACACACACACACACACACACACACGCACGTGCACATAGACAGACATGACATTATATACTAATAAAAATTACACACACTTTGATATCCTAGGCACATCGGTCCCCCTCCTTTGCCAAGTGTCTGTCAGGGACCCACATTCTTTCTCCAGGAGACAACATTTCTAGCATTGTTAGGGCTACACTCAAGTGGTTAGATGAGAGATATGGCTGCCCTTTCTTTTCCTTTCTTTCCTATGTTCTCTCCCAGTTTATCTTTTTGCACACACACACACACACACACACACACACACACACACACACACAAACAAACAAATTTACTCTCACTCTCTCTGTGCCTCTGCAGATTTCAAAGGGAAACTGCAGGTAACTCATCAGTAATCAGGAAGCATAACTCACTCTTCCAATCATCTTTCAGTCTGGTCGTTCAGTTTCTCTTTTACCCCCTCCCTCCTTCTCTCCCCTTTCTCCCCTCTCTTTCCTTCTCCCTCTGACTGATGGATGTGCTTATTTGGTAATGAACCTGGCTTTCTCTGATGCTGTTGCTGTTGGGTGGGTATTAAGGTCCACCCTAATACTTTGAGAAAGAGAACCAAATACAGAGTAAAATGATTGTCTGATTCTCCGATTGTATGTTTATTTTATTTTACTTTATTTATTCTTTACTTTAATGTGTAATTTGTTTGAAATACTCTTAATATTTTATTCTTCTTTATCTTTACTATCATTATGTATCCTTATGTATTTATTTGCTTAGTTTTATTCTGTGAATGCACTTTGGTCAGCTTCTGCTGTATAGAATGTGCTACATAAATAAACTTGGACTTGTTTTGTTAAAGAGTCCTAAAAAGGGGGATTACTCTTTATTCGAACAACATGGTTGATATCCAGCATTTACTATTTATTTGCAATCTAATATTAAGCCTTCTACATGGTTCATCTTTTTGCTATATTCTGTACAGACACCTTAATAATGGCTGGGTTGGTAATACATAATCAATATAAAATGCTTGTGGCATGTAGAATTATTGGTTGATGTTAATTGTTTTCATGTTTTACAGTTCTTGTTGTTAGTCACATAGACCAGATTTGTAAGTGTCAGTTCAAAAAATAAATGAATAAAATAGAAACATTGTAAGATGATATACACCTAAATGCTTTTTTCTGCCCCTCTATCTCCTCTGTTTGTATAGTGAATGATGAAGACTGCTGTTGAAGTGAAGACAAAAGGCAAGACACTGTAGGCCATATATTTCAGTTTGTGTGTGTGTGTGTGTGTGTGTGTGTGTGTGTGTGTGTGTGTGTGTGTGTGTGTGTGTGAGTGAGTGGTTTCAGTTTTAAAGCAATGCTATAATAATAAATTACTGTCAGTTATTGATGAGGCAAGACCTACCAGCTGTGTTTTACTTGTCTTATATATTGCGGCGTTGCTTCTGGTTGTGTGTTCATGGCTGTCATCCAAAACTGATATAAGGACCCTACCTTTACAAGCCTGACATGTACCAAATATGATTGCTTTCTTTGCCTTGGTAAACATGGTGACAAGAGACAAGATGTCTGAGCATCACTGCAACCCTCCCCCCAACAACCCCCTACACAAACACTCATTACAAATGAATGCATACACACCAACACACACACACACACACACACACACACACACACACACACACACACACACACACACACACACACACACACACACACACACACACACAGCATGCACACAAAATCAGCTTTCGTGTTCTTAAGGAAGTGTGTCAATAATGTCAGGTGCTGACAAGAGATGTTGTGGAGAAAGAGAAGAGTCTTTTCCTGCCTCTGTGCATCTCCCCCTGTCACTTTGTCTCTCCGAGCCACTGCCTAGGGCTTTCTAATCAGCAGCCTGTACAACAAGACAGATGTGCTTTCACTCTTCCTGCTCATTGTGGACGTGTGTGTGTGTGTGTGTGTGTGTGTGTGTGTGTGTGTGTGTGTGTGTGTGTGTTTGAAACAGACAAAGAGAAAGATACGTAGGTGTGGGAGAGTGTAGAATGTGGAAGATATTACCATGTACAGCAGGGCATATCAAAAAGTGATTTCAGACAGCACAGAGCGTACTGGAGCTAACACAGTGCTGTAACTGGCATGCTAAAAAGGGGAAGAAATTTAAATGATTTTCAGATATCATGTAAGGATTTCACGAACAAAAGGGAAGACTTTTTTGTTACAAGAGATAGGAGAAACACAAAGACCAGGCCTTTACCTTATGTGTCACTAACAGATGCATATTTAGCTACTTAATGGTGATATAATTAAGACATTTGTGGCAAGTAATCATAAAATGGTTTTAGTTTTTTAGTAAAGATGTTAAATATTATTTGCATTTTAAATACTTTTTTACAACCTGTTTATTATTTACAACCATTATGTTACCTCTTGCCTCTTGAACTGCTTTACATTTTTTTATTTGATTGCAGAACCATTTTTGGCCACAATCCCACATCTACCTAGCCTGGGTCGATATTGCCTGTGACGCTACATTGAATTTCGTGTTCAAGTCAGTCTGGCCAACCTGCTTATTCTCAGTTCACCAATGAAAAACGAATGTCATTGGAATCAGTGATCTGATTTGTTGTAGCTCAGTAGAACTTCCTGTCTATGGGAGGTTTGCGAGACCAAGCTCCATCTATAATCTTCGTGTGATAGCCAGGCTACTATACCACCTTTAAAGGTCTATACAGTGCCCAGAATAAATGAGTACACCCTCTTTGAAAAGTGACATTTTATACAATATGTCTTTGAAAACAAATGATATTTCCAAAATGTGCACAGGTTAAGTTTAATACAGCATCTGTTGAACTTTTGACTTAAAACAAAGGTTAATAATATAAATCAGATGACATATTTTTCAGTTTTAGTCAAATTAGTGTGGTGCAAAAATGAGTACACCCCACTGTAGGTCTCTGAGCAAAGCTACATTTTAGGCTCCCAATGTGTAATTGAACAAGCATTCAATCACAGGTGAGTCTAATTAGTCATTACACAGGTGTTCATTAGGCAGTTGGCTACAAAAGGGTGTTACCTAAAGCAAACCACCCCTTCCCGTTTCCTGCTGTCTGCAATGGCACCACATGGAAGAGAAATGACACCAGCTCTGCAAAAGAAAATAATTTCTTTACACCAGAAAGGTAAAGGCTACAAGAACATAAGCATAGCCTTACTCATTAGTAATAACACAGTTGCAAAAGTAATTCAGAAATTTAAGAAAGATGGAACTGCAACCATTGCACAAAGACGTCCAGGTCGACCACAAAAGTTAACACCATGACAGGAGTGTCTTGTGATGAGAAGGGTTGAAGAAAACTGGCATGCAAGTTCCCTGCAATTATCTAGGGAAGTAGGAAGTGCAACTGAAGTGACTGTTTCTCATGACAAAATATGCCGTACAGTGCAGAGGAATGGCATGCATGGGTGGCGTTGTCGAAAAAAGCCTCTCCTAAAGCCCAGTCACAAGAAGGGCAAACTCTATGGGCTATGTCGACAAAGATGAACGCTACTGGGACTCTATACTGTGGAGTGATGAGACCAAAATCTTTTTGGAACCGATGGCTTCAAAACTGTCTGGTGTCGCAAGGGTGAGGAATACAAAGAAAAGTGCATGGTGCCCTCAGTGAAACATGGAGTGGATAGTGTCCTTATGTGGGGCTGCATGAGTGCTGCTGGTGTTGGTATGCTGCTGGGTGGTTGGGGAGCTGCATTTCATTGATGACATCATGAATTCAGAAATGTACTGCTCTATACTGAAAACTAAGATGCTTCCATCACTTCTTGCCCTTGGTCGTCGTGCCCTTTTCCAACACGACAGTGATCCTAAGCACACATCTAAAGCCACTGCTGGCTTTCTGAAAAAGAACATGGTGAGAGTGATTCTGTGGCCAAGTATGTCACCTGATCTGAACCCAATTGAACATCTTTGGGGAATTCTAAAGAGACCGGT
The DNA here is from genome assembly GCA_030347295.1 of Setipinna tenuifilis. NCBI lineage: Eukaryota > Metazoa > Chordata > Actinopteri > Clupeiformes > Engraulidae > Setipinna > Setipinna tenuifilis. Next base: position 1,405,203 of record CM059270.1, on the reverse strand, counting down.
TGAGCATCACTCTCCATCCAACATCCAATCTCTGAAAGAGCTCATTTTTTAAGAATGGAAAAAGATTGATGTTGCCAACTTGTGCATTTCATGCCCAGGAGACTTGAAGCTGTCATTAACAATAATGGAGGTTATACAAAGTACTAAATGTACTAAATTAATTAGTTTTTGTTGTGGGGTGTACTCATTTTTGCACCAAAAATGTCATCTGAGTTATTATTAATCTTTGTTTAAGTCAAAAGTTCAACAGATGCTGTATTAAACTGTGCACATTTTGGAAATATCGTTTGTTTTCAATGACCTATTGTATAAAATGACACTTTTCATGAGGCTGTACTCATTTATGCTGGGCTCGACCCTTCTTTATACCATAAAGGGGTGATATCTGAATCTTATGGATTTTTTTCTGCGCAACTACTGGCAGTCTTGCACCACTGTCTGCAAGTGAGGTCACAGGAGCCAAACTGGCTGAGCTGTAATAGGTAACTCTTGGGTTTAGGAGCTTTTAGTCAGGCCTGTGGGGTAGAGAGGGCAAAACTGGGAAGTTGTGCTTCACTTGACATTGAAGTTTTACTTGAATTAATTTAGAGGTGTTGGGCTCAGAAGCCATAAAACACTCAACCATACTTTATGGTTTACTGTTCATACTCATTGGTTAAAACATTACCCTGTGCTGTAAGACACAGACCCACACATACGAACAAGCAACATTCAGATTTCCAACTAGTTTCATGCTTGTAGTAACACGCAGTGATGCAGAAAAACATGTGCTCATAAAATAATTTAAAACATATGTAAATGTCTTCCAACCAACCATGAAAAGTTCAAATCAGTGCAACAAGAGTTGAACATGGATCCAGTGTGAACATGCTATTAACTTACATGAAGCCTCAAAACAAACAGCAACTCAAGGCGATAGCAATTGTTGACTTTTGTTGATTGCAAGCCGTGTCTGTGTTCTTGTCGGGTCAAAACACTGACATGGTAACATCTCTGCTAACCCAGGCAGCCTTGAGAGAGAATCAACGTTTTGTTATTCAGCACATAGGTCACAGCTGATTTGTGAGGGTTTTTATCACTGCCTGTGGCTTTGCGTCCCTTGTGGTGATAGACTACACACACACTGGCATCTAAATAAAATAAATAATGTTAAGTAAGGTCAAAGATGAATATGCTGTACCTCAGACTGTTTTTTAAGTTGATAACTGCTTGATTCTACCAAGTACAACCACTAAGGAATTAGTGGGATCAACAGGAGGTGGAACATGTTGAACAAAGGCATGATTTATTTTAAAATAAGAGACACATAACAACATAGGAACAAGGAGGAAATCATAATGATTCAATACCATCAAAAATAGAATTTGAACCAAAATTACAAATGCACATGTAAAATAGAAAACAAAAACAGTGAACAAGAACAATTACTCTTTAATTCATAAATTAAGATGAAGCTACATTACACACATAAGCTTGTCAGTTTCTTTGCTTGCTTTCGTTTTGTTTAGCTCATTTGTTATCTGCCAACTAGCTCATGAGGCTGTACAAAGAGAACATAGAAAACCGATATGTACACTCAGACTTAGCTGCATTTAATCTTAAGACATGCACAAAATCTGAGAAGTACCAGCTACATCAAACACGATGGCTGCACTGAAAGAAAAAAAAAGACCATCAGTGTCCATCTTCTACATGGCAAGCCCCCATGACACAAACATCTCAGTGTCCACAGGCACAGACCTCCACCTTCTGTTTTTTTGGCAGTGGAACTCTCCAATGCAACAGAGAAAGGTGAGCATAGAGACACACCCCTTTCCTTCTGCCTGGCGTCTAAAGCTGCTTGGCACATTGGCGGCCTTGAGGCTCTCAGCCCATCCCTCCCCTTCCTAGCCCGTTGCTAGGCAACACAGCGGAATTCTAGGGCTCTACATACATGTCCAAAGGATTTAGAAACCTCTGTCTATAAAAAAGAAGACTCATCAAACCAAACCTCACACCCACAAGTCTTTTCTGCAGCTATCCATAGCTTGTGGGTTGCTTATGATAAAGGGGAACCAAATGATTCAGATGATTAAAGAAAACAGAAAACAGTGAGAGTGAGATAAGATTATTTGGACAGGACCTGCCTGTTCTCCTCACACAGTTGTTTGCGCTTGTCTTTGTCTTTCATCTTGTTTTTTACCACTCTGTCTGTTCACCACTCCCTCCTGGGCCATTGCTTTCTCACCATAGTGTAATAGTGAGAGCTTAGTTGTCATTCCATCAGTGGACGACCGAAACTCTGCTACACACCGTCTGTTTGGACCACAGTGAAATGTTGTACAACTTATACAGTTTTACCAGATTCTTCCATTTTTACTGGATTCTTCCAGTTTGCTTTGTACATAGTAAATGGGTCAGCACATCATTGTTGGACTTCATTGGAACTTTGGAACTGCAAGTAGGATTCCATTATGTATGCTGCAGTAAAAAGCGTTTTGTGACTAATCACCAGTTCCTGCATTGATACTAGTTCATCTTCATTCTCTGTTATCTACAATTGAATGTACATTCAAAATGAAATTCATCCTGGATATTTAGTGCCTTTAGTTTCTAAAAGGCTTAGAGAGAGCCAGTCAAACGTCACTAATCGCATATGTGCAGTTAAACCCCCAAAGTCACAGATGCTGTTCACAGTCACTATTTGTGTGTTATGCAATGGTACGGGAAGCAGGATTTTAAAATGTGATTACTAAAAAATGAGGCTTGGAGATGGCCGTCTTTTGGAGCATGGCAGATGGACAACAGAAGAAAGGGTATTAACCATTGTTCAAAAACGACAGGCTGAGAGACAGTATACTAGCAGTAGAAGAGTTCACATACAGGCAGTGCAAAGATGGTGGTACCTAAGGCAAGATATCCAAGGCAAATAAATGAAATTTAGCAAAATAGCACACTAAAACAGATAGGAGACACGGACCAAAACACAACGGGGATGGACCTAAATCTGCAAATAAAAAACTACATAACCTAAAAAGGAAGATCAAGCATATTCATTATGGATCGCTTGCCTTCACAGTACACCCTGATTGTTGTAGGGGTGGGTAAAAAAGACTGCAGAACTTTTGATCTCATGTAACTTTATTTCCAGTTCATCTGCTCTGCATTTTTGTTAAAAAAAAGCCATGTTGACGGCCATCTTTGTTCTGAAATGACTTTCATTTTAAATCCCTCAGATGTAATTCCCTAAAAATACTCTCCTACAGCTGGGGGAGGTTACAACACTGACCACTGCTGTCCCTTCTTGTCTTTTGAAAGATGCCAGTGCATCCTGTTGTTTCTTGGGGATTTACAGCCCATCGTCCCTGAATGACAGGAGATTGATGAAAGAATAAAAGTGTGGCTGGAGAGGAGAGGAGAAAGAGAGAGAGGAGAGAGAGAGAGAAAGAGAGAAAGAGATAGACCAGAAAGTGTGCGTGTCAGCATTTTCCACACCTTCCAACCCAGCAAATGTAATTGGATGCCTTGTCTGTTCTAAGATTTATAGCCATTTTTTTAAAGGGGGAGATGATTTCTCTTGTTTTTTTCCTCCCACCCTGTCCTTCCCTGTCCTCTCTCAGCCCGCAGCTGTTTCACACTTTACTCTATTTTCATACTCCTGAACAGTGGGCACGGGCCAGAAAAACTGTACATCTATCAGCCAAATAACTGATCTGGAATCAAAGCAGGCTGATGAATGAGAGGCAATGAGATAAGCCCTCACTAAACTCATTGGCATGCTATGGAAGTCATCACAGACCACCCACAGTAACCCACAAACACACACACACACACACACACACACACACACACACATATATATATATATATACATACACAAATACATTTCTATGCAATCTTTTGTGCACAGATCAAACACACACACACACACACACACACACACACACACACACACACAAGACACACACTTTTTTCTCTCTTGCTATCTGTACAACCCCTTCATCTCAATATAGTGAAAAGACAAACAGCCACACAAACAAACCTTCCTCTTTACCAATTATGATGCTACTTGGAGCAGAGGCTACAGGTGCCCCATCTGGCCACCAAAGAGTGACATCTTAAACACCTTAAAGTGCATGTTAAACATAAGGAACGAGCTTTGTTTTATAAATACACAGGGTTGACATCACCTCGTCCTATCCCCCTTTTGTAAGGTATACACAAATACTGTTAATGCATGATTGTTAAACACGCCCAATATACAAACAAGCATAGTACACACTGCCACATTGTCCTTTGTTTGTTTTTTGTTATTTTCTTTGCCTACAACAACATGAAATCAGCAGGATGCTATGCTGGTGTGAGTGAGAAACAGTTCTCACTTCTCTTTCAGTGTAGGAACAGTGCGACTGCACGACTGATAGAACAAATCCTAGATGGCAGCTGCTTTCTTCTTTTCGGTTCTTTTCAAAGATGTGTGCAAAGCTAAAACGGAGGGTGACCTGGTGAGGTAAGAGGGGCTGTGACAGAGAGCCCCGGCCCACCCTATTCCCCTTTTCCCAGGGTGCATTGGAAATGAATGCATGGGAGCTGTTGTTGTCTTTGGCTCGATGAGGGGGCTCAGACTGAACAAAAAAAAAAAGATTTCACATGATGGAGCAGCCCCGGGCCTTCTCCTTGCCGAAGGTGGAGGTCAGTAGCTCTGACTTGCTGGGCAGGTGCAGCAGGCGTTTGGACAGGCGGCGGGCCGGGCTGGGCTTCGCCGGTGGCTGGAGCTTGTTGAGGCATGCTAGTGCCGCTGTGCGGAACACGCTGTGGATGCTCTTCTCCGAGGTGAAGGCCGAGCACTCCAGGTATGCCTCAGCACCCAGTTGCTTTGCGAAGGCTGAACCCTACAACACAGAGAAAAGAGCGAGAGAGAAGCAAAGCATATGAGACAACTATGCACATTAACGTAATTTATACACTGTACATTACATAGGTAAATAAAAAGTAATAAAATAAATATACACTAAATACAGGGTGGACAAAAATACCAGACACACTATTAATAACTGATTTGCTAAACCTGCCCTATTATAAAAGACATCTTTCATTCACGGCCAAAGTAGTGTCACTTAGCCTATGTTGGCCTACCTGTACTTATTATTAAAAATATATTATTTTTAGAATCCAAGATATAAACATTAAAAATGTGTATGTTTTTTATGGCCCAATCTTGTAGCATATAATACTAAAGAGCAACCAAAAAGCTACTTGGATTACTTGTTCATGTGAGATTGGTGTCTGCTTCTGATTGGACAGCTCCATCAGGGTGCACACGTCTGTGCGGAGGTCTGTCTTGCAGCCCACCAGAAGGATGCGTGTGTTTGGGCAGAAGTCAAGGATCTCTGTCTTCCACTGTGGGAGAACATCCAGGAGTTGTTCTGAGGTTGCCATGACCCATGCTATCAAGTCATTTGAAAGTTTTCAGAATTGTGAAAAGCAGGCTGAATTTAAAATGGTACCTTTTTCAGTGCACTGTCCACCGTGTCTGGCCGGCTGATATCGAAACACAGGAGGACGGCATCAGAATCACTGTAGCAGAGAGGCCTGACGTTGTCATAATATGGGGATCCTAGAAAAAGATGACTCTTATGTTTAAAATGAACTCTACTTAACCTAATTTGAACTCATGTTCTCAACAAGCCACAGGAAGCACATTTTATGAACATTTTACCATACTAACTTTTATAACATATTTCTGCCATGAGCAAGGTGCAAAAAGCAATTTCCTTTTCCATTTTTCATCACAAGGTGTCACAAAGACAGATCAACAGCAGTTAGTAATCAAGGATCTCTGGTTCAGTTCAATGTAATTCATAGTCAGCTGTCGTGATATCACCGTCAATGCATTGAGAACCAAGCCTCCATTCAGAGAGGGTACAGCAGTGATGAAAGCCACAGACTGATACTCTGTGCAAAACAACAGAACTGCTAAAGAACCCTGTGTTTGGGCCGGGTGATATGGCCAAAAAAAATCATATTGCAGTATAATTTGAACCATAGATGGTAGGCAGTACAACAGTAATGGTAGGCAATACAACAGTATTGAATTGGGTAGTATTGGGTAACATGTCCATAACAAAGCCAGTAGAGCAGGAATTGTAACTGTTGCAACACATTTCGAATTAGTTACTGTGAGATGGTGAACTTCCCTCACTCACCCTCTCACCGTTTTTAATCGTTTAAAAAACTAAACACGAACTTTATGGTACACCTGCTCACCCCCACACACACACAGATTTGCAATCAAACCCGTTACAATACAAATTGAACTGTTAAAGCGTTTATTATTAACATCTCCGGCATGAGCGAGGTACCCACTCATGTCCCACTTACAACGTCTTTCTGTTTAAATCCATGGTTCATACACTCCGCTATACTTACATAGGCCTACTTCCTCATCTCCTGGACACTGGTTGCTATGCGGGAGCGCACCCCGCTAGGGTAGTATTTTAAAACATTCGTTGGGAGTGGGGATCGTAATGTGGTAGAGGGGTGTCACTGGTGTTGGTTTGAGTTTGTGTATTGTCACTAAATGCGTTAAATGCCTTGTAATATGTGTGGTGTGTGTGTATATACTGTATATATATATATATATATATACTCTGTGTGTGTATATATATATGAGTGTTATTGTTGGGTGTGCAAATGTATGTCTTTAGTTGTGTCTTTGGTTTAATGTAAGTGTGGTGGTACGGACCAATCATGTAATGATTGGTCCAATTTCATTTAATTGAGGACCACATTTAAGAGGTGCCTCATTTCCACTGGAGAACGTTACGGGACACGAGAATGAGGCGTTACGAACAAGCATGAAAAAAGGTGCTGCTGTATACCGGGTATGAGCAGTAGTATACGTTGAAAGAGTTTGTTGCCTTTGCTTTTGTACACTTTTTATTTTCGTTTTTTGCACTAGTTATTTTGTTTTGTTTATGTGTGCATGGAAAGCACAGTTTTTGTGTGATAATAAAAGGGACTCATTTTTTTACAAAACGTTCGTGGATTGTTTGAGGTCTTTTTGGTACCACTTCGACCCCTACTTCCAGTCAGCTCACATCCTGCATGGAGGAGCCGTTGACTTTTTCACAGTTACTTTAAGCAAAACTTTAATGCAAAACTGCAGCTGCAGAAAAAATATAGAAAACCTTCAACACAAGTTAAGCACATTCAACACAACTGGATGATACCATAACCTACCACGATAGGCCAGTAAAATCATAATCTGTACCACTAGCCGAATTTAGATTGCATACCGTTTATACCGTCTATACCACCCACCTCTATCCTGTACCCTGTCTTGTGGGGGTGGTAGGGTGAGAGACATGGTGGGGATTGATGGAGGACTGCATCTGCTAGGGTCCCCCCCCCCCCGGCAAGGCTACAAACCCCTATCCCTAGCACACACCACACCTCATATTCTGTGGTAACCATGGCAACAGCCTCAGAAGGCACACACTTTGGAGACACGTATGCTGTGGTGCAGGCTTTCCTTAAGCCTCCCACCTACATCACAACGCAGCTCTTTGACACCCGAACCAGTGAAAGATGGTGTCTTCACAAAGGAACAGCATGTCCAAAACTGCAGTCAACAAAAGCATCCATGTCACATATTGTAGTGAGGAAGAACCACACTGTTACTCAACTTCAATATAAGATGCGGCAAAGCCCTCTGCACACAGACACACAGACCTAAAAGGTATCTGCATTATTGTCTATAATCTGCTTAACTTTGTGAAGACGAGGCTTATGTAAGCAAAGATAACCTGAAGGTTGCAGTGCTGAAAGGAGCGTGATGTACAGCACTTTGGTAGGCAATTGATTCACAAATTCAACTTTGATTCAATCAGTCTTGATTAGAAGATGGCAGGGTGATGGTGGTGGTGTGTGGGTACAGGCAGAGAGGGGTGAGGCATTGCCAGCCTGCCTGCCCAGCCCGCTGCTGCCAGCTCTTGTCTTAATAAGACAGCGCATAATTGAAGTGTACCTAATTGACTTAATACGGGTTAGATGAGAAGGTAATGGCTGATGAGAGGCAGTTCATCTCTTTGGTTTGATCTGCCCGCCCCCACCGGATTCTATTCCTGATGTGGTTTCTATGGTGTTCAGCCAGTAACTTTCTTTCAGTGCTGTAAGACTAAAATGAATTTGTTAGACTGCTATAAGACAAAATGTGTCCTTTGCAAACATCTGGTGGAATGAGAAGTTGCAAGAACACAAGGTTTTGATAAATACATGCCCTATTTAGTTATATAAAGAAAAAAAAACTTTTACAATGCTTTCTTTGATCTTATTTTTGTTTTGACGAAAGAGAGAGAGAGAGAGACAGAGACACAGAGACAACATTGGATTTTACATTTCTCACATATTTACACGTGTCTCTATGCCTCCACTTCCTTTTCAGAAAATGACAATGAATGTCAAGACAGATGTTCTTCTGCAGCCACTTAGTCTGTTTCACTTCTTTGGTCACATGGCTGGTCCTGTCTTCACAAGGACAATCAGTTTGGGAAACTGATCACCGCTATTGGTTGAGTCGGACTAACCATCATTTTTATTTGCTATTATTTATGATCAAGTCACAGCTCTAGCATACTGTCTGATTGTGGTGCCAAAGGGGCATTTTTTAATGGCTGCTAAGTAGGCTGCTATATGGCAGGCTGCACTGGACAGAGGCGTCAGGCCGTAAGCAGAGGCATGGGTACTCCTTGCAGTGTGCTTAAGCTAATTGATGCCTTTCAGTCATTAGCGGTTCAGAAGCCAATAAACAAATCAAATCCACCCAAAACAGCATCTCATTAAATTTTAAGATAGCTATTGTAAAAGCACATCTTACAGCTCAGAGCATCGTACAAATTTCAGACATTTAACAGTGTCTTAATATGACAGGAGTGCCACAATATGACAAACAGCCTGAGATGTCAATGATGAAAATATGAACTGTTACTATTTGGAAAAACAAGTACTTTATTAGGGCATTCAGCATAATGGACATGTCTCCCAATGCTGATATGAAACGCGTTATTAAAATAATTAAAATTGAAATAATGCTTTTCCTACTATAATTTGTGCATTTTAAAGACCTACCGCCCTCCACACACAGATATGTGGACAAAAGCTGCACATACACAAGTTTAAAAGACAAAATTTTAATAATGCATAAAAGGTAAAGTAATTACAAGCCAATTCGCTAGTCACTTCACATATACAACTGTTCGTTGTTTTACTGTTGAGGTTTTTTTTTCGATAAATCAAACAGCATACCATTATCTGGCTTCAGAAGGAACCACTCTGTGACACTATAGAATATGGGGGTTCAATGCAGTTGCCCTCCACTGAGGCAATCCCTGTCCTTCCTGCACCATCCTCGCACCAGTCTGCATCTTAATTACTTGGCCACATTGATTTTAGTTTCTCACTCTGCTGCTCCCAGGACAGGGCTCAGTGACTAAGCTGGACATCACACATCGATTGATGATGAAGCATATCTCAGCAGTAGAGGGGTGTGTGTGGTGTATGTGTGGCAGGGACGGGGGGTTTGGGTCTTTCTCGCTTCCGGAAAACTCTCATGCCGCCCACTTCCAACTGCAGCATCAGACGATGTCAGTTGAGCAGAGTCAATTATCACAGATTCAGTGTCATCAGGCCTAGCAAACTGATGTGTTACACAATTGGCTATGTGCGTACATCTAGGGCCACTGCTTGATCCCCAGAAAGTCCAGTCTGTCCACAAAGGTCTGACATCATTGAAAAATACTGAATACAGAGAAGAGGACGACCTGTGTTTCTTTCCTGAGTAGTGTCTTTAGAGTGATGTTGTTAATTATACAATTCCTCATTATTACTTATACTATGGCTTGCGGTTTGGGACAGGTAGGAACAAGACATGAGAACGAAAGTCTAACTGACATAACTACCTTCAAACTCCTATATACACAACCTTGCGGCGAAGAAATATCATAACTTCATAACTGTATTTTCTCATTTACTACATTGTAATGTGGTTGCTGAGACGTATGTAAGAAAAGAGACTGAGATGAAGAAGCCTAGCCACACTCTTAAGTAAAAAAGTAGCTAACATGGTGACCACTGCTAATACCAATGACTTTGCAATAACGTTGTTAACATAAATGGAAAAACAACGTGAACACTTCAAAGACGACATGGCGGATCTGATCAAAACATCTCTAGCACCTATCATAGAGGAACCTATCCAGGGGTCCATTTCCCAAAACCGCTGTTGCTAACTTCCTTGGCAACTTCTTTGGTTTGAACGATGGACTTAGGACACTGCTGTTTCCCAACTGCATCGTCCATACTACGCAACTAACAATGTTTACAACAACGTTAGTCTAATGGATCGTTCAACAATGCAGGTGTTTCCCAACAGCAAAGTTTGGACGATCCATCAGAAGTTGCATCATTAATTTGTGTCATTTAAATGATTAGCTTGGACCTGTCGTTAGACCATTGTTTATGTCGGTTTATGTACACGTGATGCCTTGCTCGTCACCTTTGGCCTTCTTGGGTCGGATTAGGCACCATTCGATGCTTTACCGTCACCCACTGCATGAATGATCTTACTTCAATTCACTTTTAAGGTCAGACAATAGACAATTCACCCCACAACACACAAAAAGCTGTTGCAAAATTTTGTTGGATCATAAAAGTAATTTACTGATCTTACAGATGGTTTTTAATACTGTTATGTAGTATGATCACAGATCATGGATCCACAATCAAGGTCATTCCATTATCCCACAGATCATCCCACCTGTTTCAATCCCACAGATCATTCCACGTGTTTTAAATTGATTACCATTTAGCAGGATTTGAACCCTGTATCGCTCTCTCTCTCTCTCAAAAAAAAAGAGTAAACCTGCATTGTACCTGCACTCACCTATTGTACCACAAGTTTTAACAGGCCTTAGTTCAATGTATATGTAGATATATGTAGTCTAAACTAAACACGTGAATATCATAGAAACTGATTCAGTCACTGCTTTTAATGAATAAGGGACATGATTGTGTTGAGAAACATTGCCGTAAATTGCTGAAGCTGTCATACATATCGGAGTAACTGAAATGAGGGTACGGTTCTGTTGCTTACGGTTGTGGTGTCGTTTCTGTCGTTTATTCACAACGAATGCATCCAAATACTCTCCGAACGCTTCTGAAACATCTGGACACTTTGCAGTTTCAACGACGGAAGTCCAAACTAACATAGTTCAGACATCCGCTGTACGTAGGTGGTTGGAGATTTTCGGGAAACAGTAGGAATCGGGCTGTTTTGTAGTTTGACGCTCTGTCGGAAAACAGTGCCTGTCCACTATCGCAGCGCATTGAGCTAGCTCGCCGCACTACCTTCCCTGGTGTTGCCGGATCGCTACTACAAGTGGGTGTTCTCGGAAGTGTATATAGTCTTGTCGGGCAAGGTAAACGAGTTGTCAAAAGCTGAACTTTCATCTATTGTTGCTGCTTTATTGTACATTACATATCTGCACGCATTGAGCTAGCTCGCCGCACCACCTCCCCTGGTGTTGCCGGATCGCTACTACAGGTGGGTGTTCTCGGAAGTGTATATAGTCTTGTCGGGGAAGGTAAACGAGTTGTCAAAAGCTTAACTTTCATCTATTGTTGCTGCTTTATTGTACATTACATATCTGCATGCATTGAGCTAGCTCGCCGCACCACCTCCCCTGGTGTTGCCGGATCGCTACTACAGGTGGGTGTTCTCGGAAGTGTATATAGTCTTGTCGGGAAAAGTAAACAAGTTGTCAAAAGCTTAACTTTCATCTATTGTTGCTGCTTTATTGTACATTACATATCTACACGTAATTCATGAAGCTATCTCGATGGGCTTTGGGAGGACAGCAATAACGACTTGACGGACTCCATTGAAAATTAATTGAATGCGTGCAAGGATAGTGAATCAAAGGGGACATTGTTACATTTGTCTCAACTCTCTTGAAGGATAACATGGGGAACCTATTCACTTCACCACCTGAACTTGAACGAGCACATCAGGCTTTGGTACAGAAACCTAAAAATGGCCAGTCACCCAGACCCATCATCGTTGCCTTCCTCAGATTTCAAAACCGTGAGTTCTGCGTTGGCCAAGGCAGAACGAAGTGGTGTATGAGGGACATACCCTGAGATTTTACCCTGACCTTAGCGCTCAACTCTCCAAGAAGCGTGCAGGCTTCAAGAACGTCAAAGCGGCTCTCTACCAGAAGGGAATTCATTTGAAGGTACACTACCTTGTCTGTCTGCTTGTGACCTACGGAGGGAAAACACTTATGTTTGAGACACCAGCGGATGCTAAAACATTCTACTCCCAAAAAGTTGAGAGAAACCTCTACATTCCGGCTGTGTCCGAACAGGAGGATTCATGCAAACGCATAACCTCAACGGGGATTGCCCTATTCTCTGAAGCTCCTTTGTTCTGACCTCTCAATAATCCAACATTTTTTTGATCCTACAGCCCAATAGCTCAACATCTCTTTGTTTCGAAAAAAAAAGTGAAACCAATTGTCCCAACAGCTCAATGTTCCAACCAAAGGCTATTTTGGATCACCTCCTTCAATCCTCCTTCACCAATGCTCAAGGCTGCCTAGAATAAATTGTACCTAGTGCCAGGGCCCCCCCCCATCCAAAAAAAAACTGGCCACTATTTATGATCTCTATTTGTGTCTTGTATTCATAAAATAAAACATCTATTTATAGCTTTAATTATTATTTGTTATCATCCCCGTAACCGTAAAGGCCAAAACAATCTTCAAAACTTCACTGCTTTCCACTTGGTTCATTTAGGGGCAGGAGGGGCGGGGTGTCGTCTTAAACCAAATAATTAAAAAAAACTGATAACTTTGATACCTGTTCCTATTTAGTTCTTCTCTATAACCTTTTTCACAAAGTAGTCTTTGTTGACCTTGTTCGTTTTATTTACTTGTTGATGTGTGTAGATCTGCCTGTACTACCCTGACATTAGGAGACTGTGCTAGCTAGTTACATTGTCAGCCTATTGTCTTAAAAAAGCATAGCCCACACAGTCATTGTTATTAAAACCGGTTGATTAACTAGTAAGGTAAGTAACACCATCAAAAGACATGCATAGGTGGCTTATTACAGTTTTTGCTAATCATTTTCACACTTGTTGCAATGCAATGTCCACTTTTGCACAACTCTTAACACAGTGTGCTGTACCAACATGCGTTTGAGCACATCAGTTAACATTTGCTGCAAAATGCGCTACACCAACATAACTATAACACACGCTGTTGGTCAGTAACACTACAAATCCGGTCAATGTACAATAAGCTAAAAAATGCAAACGACTTGAAACAAATCACTTAAAATGTAGCCCTTGTCTGACAGTATGGCACATGTTACTGATATGTAATGTAAGTACACACTTTATCAAACAATGTAAGTGACATTTGTATGTATTCATGCACCTTTGATAATAGATAAATAAACAGTATAGGCTATACCTATACAGTTCACAAATGAATTATTTTGTGTAAAGTACCGTATGTATTAGAAAATGTTGATTCTAATCACAAGGTGTTTTTTAGTGGATTTTCTATAGCCTGCGATTTTTCTGGATTCTATAACTGCAGTACACTTTTCAGAACTAAAGATAAATTGTGTCAATCAAATATGCACAATCATACAAACAGAAAACACATCACTCCAGAAACACACCAGGATGCACTGTAACATGTGTTACCTTCACCCTGTGCTTACATATAACCACATTGTGTTCCACTGCAGGAAAGGTGAATGCCCATTACCTGCATCACTTAGAGTATGTTTCACTGCAAAAGAAAGTACATGTAATATGTGTGGTACATGTAAATATATGTAAGTATTAGCCTGGGCCCACCCATACTGCCTGTGATGGTACATTGAATTTTGCGTTCAAGTCAGTCTGGCCAACCTGCATACTGTCGGCTGTTCCTTTGCCCAAAAAAACGGGCACCAATGAAAAACAAAAGCTACGCATTCATCATCAGAATCAGTGGTCTGATTGGTTGTAGCACTGTCCAGTAGTACACAGAGGACCTTCCTGTCCATGGGAGATTTGCCAGACCAAGCTCTGTCTACAAGCTTGGTGGGACAGCCAGGCTTTGTAAATATAGTCGTCCATAGAAGACATTTTTGGCCCTACCTACTTTAATGCTGATCTATGGTGCTGCTGCATTTTCGATAAACCATGATAAAGCCTACAGTACATACTGGTAATGGAATACACAGCAACTTCAATATCAACTTTCTATATGACAATGTTTTGCCCATAAACATGCAAATGTAACCTCTTTGTTTACATGTTACAGTTTTTACCAATCATTTTCACGCGTTTTGCAGGGCAATGTCCACTTTTGCAAAACTCTTAACACAGTGTGCTGTACCAACATGCGTTTGAGCACATCAATTAACATTTGCTGCAAAATGCGCTATAGCAACCTAACTATAACACACGCTGTCGGTCAGTAAGTCTACAATGCCAGTCAATGTACAATAACCTAAAAAATGCAAACAACTTGAAACAAATCACTTAAAATCTAGCCTCTGTCTGACAGTATGGCACGTTACTGATATGTATTGTAAATACACACTTTATCAAACAATCTAAGTGACATTTGTATGCATTCATGCACCTTTGATAATAGATAAATAAAGAGTATAGGCTATACCTATACAGTTTACAAATGAATTACAGTATTTTGTGTAAAGTACCATATGTATTAGAAAATGTTGATGCGAATCACAAGGTGTTTTTCAGTGGATTTTCTATAGTTCGCAATTTTTCTGTATTCTAACTGCAGTACACATTTCAGAACTGAAGATAAATTGTGTCAATCAAATATGCACAATCATACAAACAGAAAACACATCACTCCAGAAACACACCAGGATGAACTGTAACATGTGATACCTTCACCCTGTGCTTACATGTAACCACATTGTGTTCCACTGCAGGAAAGGTGAATGCCCATTACCTGCATCAATTAGAGTATGTTTCACTGCAAAAGAATGTACATGTAATATGTGTTGTACATGTAAATGTATGTAAATATTAGCCTGGGCCCGGCCATACTGCCTGTGATGCTACATTGAGGGAGACTTGCCAGACCAAGCTCTGTCTACGAGCTTGGGGCGACAGCCAGGCTATGTAAATATAGTCATCCATAGAAGTCGTTTTTGGCCCTACCTACAGTAATGCTGATCCATGGTGCTGCTGCATTTTGGATAAACCATGATAAAGCCTACAGTACATACTGGTAATGGAATACACAGCAACTCCAATAACAACTTTCTACATCACAATGTTTTGCCCATAAACATGCAAATGTAACCTCTTTGTTTACCTGTTACGTAACAAGCTATAAAAATAAAAAAAATATTATGAAGAAATACACACGTAAGTGTAAAAGTGCTAAATATCAATAATTATTTTGCTAAAAGATGCCTCAAGCACATTATTTCTTTTTTGTGTGACAAAATGCAAAATGCTGTGCTTTGTTACACTGTATTGTATTGCTTTTAGGTTTTGATCCTAGAGTTAACTGTTTTGATAAGAGTATCCAAATGTCTGCAAATTTAGCTGCAGTTGTACATAATTTTGTTGGTGGTAAACATTAACTGAGAGAAGTATTTATGTATTTTGGTTGAAGTGGTGATTGAACGCAATTGTGTGAAAGCAATGCGAAAGAGAACGTAGTTTGTCTCCCATAGACTTTGGTTCATGCAAATGTGTTAAGAGTTGTGAAAATGTAGACATGGTATTGAGACACGCGTGAAAATGATTGGTAAAAACTGTATGTAACAAGCTATGAAAATAAAAAAATACTATGAAGAAACACACATGTAAGTGTAAAAATGCTACATATCAATAATTATTTGGCTAAAAGATGCCTCAAGCACATTATTTCTTTTTTGTGTGACAAAATGCAAAATGCTGTGCTTTGTTACACTGTATTGTATTGCTTTTAGGTTTTGATCCTAGTGTTAACTGTTTTGATAAGAGTCTCCAAATGTCTGCAAATTTAGCTGTAGTTGTACATAATTTTGTTGATGGTGAACATTAACTGAAAGAAGTACTAATGTATTTTGGTTGAAGTGGTGACTGAATGCAATTGTGTCAAAGCAATGCGAAAGAGAACATAGTTTGTCTCCCATAGACTTAGGTTGGTGCAAATGAGTTTTGAAAATGTAGACATGGTATTGAGACAGTGAAAATGATTGGTAAAAACTGTATTATAAATGTGTATTTCTCTATTTGCTATCCCATCCAAGGCTCGTGTTCCCGAAAAATCCTATTTCTTTAGATAACATTAAGCTATATCTTACAACCTGTTAAAATGAACCAGAATGCAGAAAGTACCTGTAATATAGTAAAAGTTTTTTGGGGGTGCACCATCCAGACCCCCCCCCCCAAAAGAAAAAGAAAAGGACAAATGGTGGGCTGCATTTGGGCATGAAACTCCAGGGCTGAAAAAGGAGCCCACTGCTAGCTCTGCCTGTAGCTGAACCTCACAGCCTAGAGATCTATACCATACTTATCTTGTACAGCATTATATATAGCATTGTGCAAAAGATTAACAGATTCTCAAGTCCATTCATTATTACAAGCCTTGCATTGACCTTATTGATGAATGCATAAGGCAAAATAATACATTTTAAATTAGGAATATCTGTGGTTGTTGTGATATTATTATTATTATTAGTAGTAGTATTAATAATAATAATAATAATAATAATAATAATAATAATAATATCACAACAACAATACTACTACTACTAATAATAAAGTCAGTCCCATTGGTCATTGTGATCACAGGGCATGTTACAGCACACAGTGCACACAACAAAGTTCAACCTCTGCATTTAACCCATCACACACGTAAGCATATTGTTGTTATTATTATTACTAATATTATTGCTATTATTATTAGGCTATTAGGCCTAGTAGTAGTAGTAGTGGTTTTCCACCTATTTTCCAGGTATTTTTTTCTGCCCCCCCAAATAAGCTAACTGCCCACCCACGCATGACATTCAGGTCACACCTCTGCCTAGTGCTAGAATAAATCTAAATTCTGATGAACATTCAGCGTGAAAAACACATATTTCATGAGGGTGACAATAGTTAGGCCTAAAAAAAATATTTATTCTACGCAGCCTCATGCATTGCCAACAGTTTGAAGTTTAGTTACAATTCTGACAGTTTGACATCCCAGTGGCTCGAGGTCGCTTTCATTCATTCAATGAGTGCGCTTGTCACCTTCGTCAACAAGGGGTAAAGTAAGCTGTAGTTACATTTGAAGCAAACTAGCATGGACTTCGGTGCTACGTTGTACTTGTGGACAGTTATGGCATGTTTTGGTGGAAATTTGTTCTTGGTTTTTTATCTTCTAGCTTAGGGTTATTCATGAACAAATACTTCGAATTATATAATTTTTATTATTTTATTATTTTTATTATTTTATTATTTTATTATTACCACGCTCGACTCTCCAGTCCCTGGCTCCAGACCCTGCTCGATTCCTGACCACGCACTGCTCTCTGATCCCTAGCTTCTGACCCGGACCAACTCCTGACCACGCATTCTCCTGTCCCTGGCTCCAGACCCAGACCGATTCTCGACCACGACCTAGCCCCCGCTCCGGGGCTGTGGACTCAGTCCCTGTTTACCCCCTTACCCTTAATAAAGATCTGTTCTTGGGCACATTACGCCATTGGGTCCGCTCTCTTGTTTGGTAAAGAACTTCAAGAACCATACAAACAAACATACCACACACACACATACTAAACAAAAAAAATACATATACAAAACAAACCTATATATACAAATGTAGATGATAAGGAAAGAATAAATAAATAAATAAATAAAAATGTTCACTTTGATCATGAGCTTATTTTATCTTTGTCTTATAGAAGTATATGCTTAACCCATGTAAAGAATAATAGGTGTCCATCTCCTAAGGAATAAGGGTAATTTTAGCTGTAGAATGGCAGTCATGTTTTCCATCATTTTGACTTGACTACACCTCTGTCTCCATTGAGCCACCGTAGGAGGCTCGGGCTGCATCCAACACATTGTAATCATTTTTCTTGCAATCATTAGTAGGACATGTAAAACATAACACTGGTCTTTGGTAAAGTTTTGTTCTGTTGTTTTTTCCAGCAAAATAAATACAGGGTCAAATGGTATGTCCATGTGAATTATCTCTTCCAGTTCTTTCTTAATGTCTCTCCAGTATGGCTGTATCTTGGGACAATCCCAAAATATGTGGGTTACGAGAGGTTTTGGTTTAATGGGGGTAAATAGGTAGACTGGACTTTTTATTTTATTTTGCTTTGATCTACTATGGACTTTAATGGTGATAGATGAAGGCATGACACCTTTGTCTGCAATGGGAGACAGGCTCACATCATGCAAAGCAGTGGGTCTACTGTGTGGCTATAGTTAATAGTTCAAATTATGCCGGCTCAGCCATGAGGTTTACATTGTAGAACGTTAAAGGTTATAATGGTCCTGTTAAAGGAGGTAAAATACTCATATTAAAAATCTTATGATATTGCATTTCTTCAGGAAACGCACTTATGGAACTGCGCTTAAAGAAGCATTGGGTGGGGCAATTATTTAATTCTAGCTCTAACATCAAAGCAAGAGGTACAGCAATACTAATACATAGAAAATCGAGTTTACTTCTTCTAGCTTTATTTCTGACCCACAAGGCCGTTATGCTATAGTATCTGGAAAACGTTTTTCCATACACCTGTATTACTGGTAAATATTTATGCTCTAATTGTGGTGATACTACATTTGTGCAATGGGTTGTTTGTCAACTGCCCGACCTCAGCACCCACCTGTTGATTTTAGGGGGAGATTTTAATTGTGTTATGGATCCTAATTTAGACAGGTCCAAACCTAAAGCACAGACTCTTTTTAAATTGCCCTCTAGGTTCACTGAATTTTTCAGCCATGCAGCATGTGTGGGTCTTTGGTGATATTTAAATCCCCACAGTAAAACTTTTTTTTTTCAAACGTTCAACACACTTACTCTAGGATCGATTATTTTATATTGATAAAAAACTTTTGAACTCAGTGGAGATGGTTGAATATTCTATCAGACTATGCCCCCATAGTAATGGATTTCCATTTTCGCCAAAACTACAGTAGCCATCCTCAGTGGCATTTTAACACCACATCACTGTCAGACAACACATTCTGACTCAGGGTTGCCTATTGAGCCCTTTATTATTCACACTTGCTATAGAACCATTAGCTCTGGCCCTTAAATCAACACCCTCAAATACATGGTATTAATATATGTGGATTGAAATTGAAATTGACACTATATGCAGATGATTTGTTGCTTTATGTGCCAGATCCACTGCAATGTAGTACGATCATTTCAGTGTTACACAATTTTGGTCAAATACCCCTTACCTATAAACACATTACTTATATACTACACAATATTTATTTGGGTATTAATCTAACTCCTTCAATTGAAAACCTCTTTGATGGAATTTTTGCCCCACTCATTTCTAAACTCAAATCAGATTTACAAAGATGGGATGGATGTTTTACATTTAACTTTAACAGGAACAGAGTAACTGTATTATAATGAACGTTCTACCAGAATTCCTATTTCCTATTCCTATTTTCTTGTCAAAATCCATTTTTGTCAAATCGACAAACAGATATCTAAATTTATATGGAGGGGTAAAACCCCTAGAATTAAAAAGGATTTTCTACAACAACCGAGAGTGGGTGGTGGGTTGGCTCTGCCAAGCTTAAAAGTTTACTAATGGGCAGCAAGTGTCCACAAAATAGTACACTGGATTCAATCTCCAGGTATGGATTGGTGTGAAATTGAGAGCATGTCATGCACACCATCATCCCTCCTTGCCCTGGTTTAATCTAATTTCCCTATGGAGATTTTTAGGTTTACATCCAATTCGTGGTAATATCTACCTTGAAAATATGGTCTCAATTCAGAAGGCAGCATAACCTGAGGGAAACTCTTTTGATCTATACTCCACTGTGTAACAATCAACTTCTTACCCACCCGAGTAAGGTTGGGGTGGTTTTTGAGTGTGTTCAAAAAGATAAAAGATGAAAAATCTTTTTTAACTTTGCGGATATATCATTATTATTACCATTGATTTTTCAATAAAATGATTTATTTAAAAAAAAAAAAGATGCATGGGAGGAGAAAAGCATTTGGGCTTTGAACAATAAAGACTTTGGTGTAGAAATTCAGCCTGTGTTTTTTGGCACATTAATAGACCCCTGGGGAGTTAACAACAACAACAACAACACTTACACACAAACCATAAAAAACAGACAGGCTGCAAAAAGGCCACCTAATTCCTTAGCTGCCAGAAATTACATACGATTGTAAATTACATAAGATTGTAGGAGCCCTTTTGGATCTCTCTCAAACTTCTAAGGGTCACCACCATCATCAAGCCTATGTGGCCTCTACACCCCCCAATCACCCCCTTCCTCTCCCTCCCAAGTTCCAACTTTCTCTCTCTTTGCATCTCTCCAGCATGAGTGCACCATACAAACACATAAGTACACAACAAGATAAACTAAGACTTCTATCAAAATGCATTTTATCCATCGTTAAGATTTCACGTCATGCTGACTGTCAGATAACACTATCGACAAAAAGAACTGCAAGCTTCTAAACAACTTGGTTCCCACAACTAAAAGAAAATAGCCTATGTTTAGAGTAGAACAATAGATCATTGGCTGAAAGTCTGTTCTCTGCACACGGCTAATTGCCTACTGCCCATATGAGGCTTTCACTCATCCACAGGTGAACCATCAGACCATGCAGAAAGGTCACTTTCTTTCACTGTCTTCACAACACTATCAAAGGAACACCCTTGAAGCACACATGCTTTTAAAGATCACCTCTTGTGTAAGTTACTCTTGTATGGGTCAAGAGTAAGAGGGGATGTAGCAAAACAGAGAGAGGAGAAAGAAAGTGGTAGTAGTGATGGTGAACAGCCAGAGATGCAATGGAGGACTTTATGAGACCACATACTGGTCTAAGTTAGTTTTAGGTTTCACCTGTGATGGGTAGAAAAACAACAACATAGCAGGCAGACACAAAAGTAGCACATACAAAGAGTATTCATTATATGAGAGTGCTGAGGGTAAACAAGAGGTGTTTACTGAGTAAGTCACTCTTGTCTGAGTGTTGCAAAGCCTTGAGACCTCCAAGTGAGTGTTTTGCATTTGTTTCATGTTGACCTCCTATCATTAGAACATTAGTTCAGGATAAAAGGTGAAATATATGGATCCCTGTGACTTAAAGGCAAATGAGGAAAACTTACCTAACTTAACTAACCCTAGGGTCAAACTCTCTCTAAAGTCAGGCAGTTACACGTGTCTGTATAGTAATTGGCTTACCCCTCCCAACACCTTCTAAATAGCAACAGCCAGAGGCTTACCTACAGGCATCCCAGTAGTGGCAACAGTCATACTACGACTGGCAAGTACTTAACAGCACTCTGCCCATCACATCCAAAAGGCAGGCTAAAGGAGCTTTGGTCTTACTCAGGCTTGGGTTTTACAGTCAGAGCCCACGACATACTGCAAATGCATTCGATTTCACGGATCTTTTCTCGTGTAGTGAAATATATTTGTAAATGTCTCACCTGACGTGTCCCACAAACTCAGCTCCACGCGCTGATCCTCAAGCTCCAGGCCAGCCGTGTAGTTCTCGAATACTGTCGGGACGTATGTCTGTGAACATTAGTTAGGATTAAAAAAAAAACATAACACGTTATAATAGGGACATCACTGAGTTTGAATTCTAAATATTTACAAACATCTTAGTCACGTTCCCTCTATTTAGCATTCCCCTGTGTTTGGACAGTCAGCACTGTCAAAAAGACCAAATGATCCTGGCTCAACTGCGCTTTGTCTTGGTAATGTAAAACTGCGTTAAATATTGGGAAGGATGAGCTCCAGAACAACAGGCTGATCCTTGGTTTCAGCAGTGCAGTGCACACTAAAATGCGTATCATGGCAACATGGAATGTTCATGCACTAAACTGAACACATGCGCACTGCCTGTATTTTTGGCTATTCCACAAAGACAATACAATTAATAATTGTAGGAAGACAATTTAAACCGATTGTATTGATTGCAAGTGACAAAAGTGTTAAGTCACATCTTGCAATGTTCAGTCCGAAATAAAAAAATAAAAAAAAACTTAATGAAAACATTGTGTTGCCCGAAGACGCGACACCACTGCATCGCATGCAGATTAGCCACACCGCATCGTCGAAAAAAGAACACTTACGCCTGCAGTTGCACTAAAAATTATATTTATTAACATTTGTGTTTAATAGCAGGAGAGCAAGAACTGCACATACCTCTGGATAACAATCCTTTGCAAGGACTTGGAGCATTGCTGTTTTTCCGCATTGAACGTCTCCCACCAAAACAAGCTTACACCTCACGACCAAAGGTTGTGGAATTCTTCTCTCTTTCATTGTGAAATAGGGCCTCCAAACTAGGACACGATTAAAATAATTCAAATGACGAGAACATTAACTTCAGTAATCCTACAGGGGGTCTCAGGGCATCGGTATCTGTTGCAGATCAGCAGGACAGCTCTCTCTTGTCCAGCCGGCAGTTGTCTACAATGAATTACAGCACTGCGGCATTTTATATAGCGGCGCTGTCCAATGAGCGCAGTGACAATGGTCGCGCGCGCCGCCTGCGAGAATTCCAGTGTCAACACAAACAGGTCTAATAGCCAACGTCTGCCACAAGACTATAACGACTTAGTTTTAACTGTTATTGTACATGTATGTACAGTCAACGTCGTGTACCAAAATCGCCATGGGCAAGATAGGAATTAATTCTGGCTTGATATAACGGTGCTATTTGCTGACATACAAGAATCAGTCATTAAAAGGGTCTCTGTGAGGACCAATCTAAAACGAAACTGGGTAATCGAAACTGGGTTGATCACCGTGACAGCTTTGACAGTGTTCTTTTTTCCTATTCTGCTCCATCTATAAAGCACACTGCTTGTCAACACTGTGTAAAAAAGATAGTAACTATAGTCATTTTTGGAGATTTTTTTTTCTTCTTCTGTATTATTATAGCGCGAAAAGTAAGAGAAAAGTTTGAGGTTCTATGCTGTAGTAAGGAAATTCCTCAGTCAAACTCCCTGTCAGAATCTCCCAAAACTACCCTTACTTGTGATAAGGGCTAACACAATAGAGGTTAGAGAATGGAATGACCTAGCCAAAGCCTAACCTACACTAATGCCAGCTTTCCCTACCTTATTCCTTAAATGGGTTACCATTTCTGGACATGTGTGTCTGGCTGATAAGAGAAATTCCTTAGGATTTTTTTCTCTGTTCTTGTTTTATTAAATGACAATGGGGAAATTCCATTCCTGGCAGACACATAAACCAAAGGCTAAAGAAAGCATGGGTGGTGAATGTATCATTTGAGTTAGTAATTGCATGCATATCTTGACATAAGGCTTGCCATCATGATCTGCTCTAAACTGATGGCAGATGGCGGCATCCTCCTAAAGTAACACAGGAAACTTGAACAGCCAGGTCTCATTCAGAAACACATGCAGACACATCCAAAAACTGTGCTTGGGATAAGAGGGGCAGCATGCCAGCCCAGCCCTCTCTTACTGAGCTGTGGTGCCATGCAGTCTATTGAAGCTGCACTGGCAGTGAATAGATTAGTTCATAGTAAATAGATTATTCTGGGAATACCACTCCACTCCGCCCGCCCCATATTGGTTTTGTGTGGAGTCCGTACAGTAATAGTGAGGAGTTTGAAAGTGTTGACGGTTGAGGTAGGGCTAAACTGCTTGGCCTGTCTCTGTTCTTACTACTTTTCTGTAGTGATCAGGGGGCCATAATAGCGTCATACTGTGACCTCTTGATGTGAGCTTGTTGCTTGTCTGGCATGGGTGCAAAAATTTACACTGTTTGTGCAATTTACTAAACTTCAACAGGTACAATTAAATGCCTTGCATTTGCCAGTACACACAGCCAGTGGTTATTTTAGGTTCTATCTCGGGAACAGAGCAACCATTTACAACAGCAACATCTATGTAATGAATCGTGAGTGTCAGGCACAGACCAGACGAGGAGTAATATTTATACACAGTTTATTTCCAGATTCAAACACAATCGAGGAATGACACAAAAAGGCAGAGTCCAAAACTATAACCCTCAGACGATAAAGGCAGAACTAAAGACACAAACTATAGGGGATAAACAGACATGGCAAAGTACAAAATCACAAAGCTCAGATGATCATGAATTAACTAAAAGACACAGGAACAAAAGACAGGCAAAGCAGGGAGTGATACAATCTTAACACAAAACAAAGACAGGCAAAACAAGGCACAATACCAGAGCAGGGGAGTCCACAAACCAAGGAGATTCAGGCAAAAGCCGAGGAGCTGAACAAGCCACGACTGACATGGCGCAAACCTAGGGGAAGTGCAACGAGGCCAGATACCGGGTGAACAGGGAGTACTGTTTAAATAGAGTGGAGACCAGGTGAAACCAATTAGTATTCCGGGGAACGTGAGCCTGAACTGGGAGGTGATTGTGAACGAGGTAATGAGTCAATTAAGGAGCTGTGCGTTTGTGAAGCAGAGTGAGGGGGCGTGGTCGTGGCCAGATCTGGTGCAGACCTGACAGTGAGCCACGATACCTAAGTAGAAGCTAAATCTCACTACGTCCTCTACACATGACTGTATCATGTTGGTAGCCAATTAGTATGCATTATGCAACATATAACGACATATCCTGTAAGGGGAGGAAAACAGTACAAATATAAAAATGTTATAATATTATAATATAAATAATACAATATAATATAAATAATATGAATAATATCACAAGTATAAATAGTGATGAATGTGGAATCAGAAGCTATAATCCATTACCAAATACCCCAAATCACCTAGTTTTACTTGTTCAGTTGATATAGGAGGTTTCACCAATTAACTCTTCCACCTGGCCAAAATTTTGTTCTTATTAGAATCAACTGATTTAGTGAGTGGCTAGATATAAAATGTGGTCCCTGAGGCCATGGTTGCCCATCTCTGAGTATACACTGGCCCTGTTTACCCACTTAAAGACAACCCCAATGTCACACTGCATGCACCAAACATGCGCTATAGCCCGTATGCACCAACACAAAGATTACTTACAATGTAAATGCATTAACAAATGTATGGTATTGAGTCTTTTCTAAGACATATGCCTTACTCTGATTTTGTTTGCAGCATTAGCTCTGTGTCTGTGTCTATGTCTTTGTCTCTCCCTCACTTCCCTCTTGCTCTATTACAATTTCCTCTTCAGGCTAGGGCACTGCAATCTGTTTGTTCCATAGTAATGTGTTGCATAACTGCTCCTCTTTCAAGCGTGTGGGCATGTTCATCCCAGCCCTTCTCCTTGGGAGCCCTTTATTAATAATTTTTCAACAATACCCCCACCTTTCCATTTTTGTATTAACACTGGCAAACATGATTACAAGCTTACCTAGGCATTTGATTGCTACATACAGAAGGCATTTCATATGCATTACAAACTGATGACCAACATATTTATTACCCACAAACCTCTGAAATAATATTCAAACATCCCACACGTCACTGCCACAAGACCCTGCTCAGTCAGCCTGCCATATGGTGCACAGCCCTCCTTTATCACGTAAAAAACGCTGGTCACATACACACACACCATGGGAAATTGACCAATTCTTTGCATTTCTGATATGGATTGGATGTGATGAGTGTGAGGCTGCAGGCACACTGCTGCCTGGGCTGACAGCCATGCTGCTTTTGCACTCAGTGGCTAAAGAGCTCCTGTGGAGCTTTGGTCCTTTGGTTAGTTGGTCGTTCAGTGCAGAATCCCTACCTGCCTGCCTGGTCTCTCTGGCCACCAGCTGCCATCTAACCCCACTGATAGATTATGCAACGCAGTGGGTGGAAAGCTAGAGTGACGTCGCCATCACCGCCATCATCATCACTAGCATCAGTGTTCCGCTCTCCCTCTCTAGCCTACCTCACTGACATGTTCGTCCACCCCCCCCACCCCATCCTCTGATGTTTTTGCCACTATGTTCCTGTGCTATATATACATCTTTGCACCACAAACCACAGAAAAGCTGGCTGCTCACAATCTGGGCTCTAGGTGACAGAGGTGCTGTTGGATGCAAATTTGCTGGGAGAAGTGATGACATTGTCACCACTGTCTTTGTTGCCCAGTACACACAGACATGTGCAGATATTAATATACTGCATAGATGTCTATGTATGCCAACACATCTGGAAAAAAGCCAACAACAAATGAAAGCCAACCTCTTAGAGAGAATGATTCACTGTGCCTACCACTAGTGTACTGCACACAGCAGATTCTTCCAAGTAAAAATGTAACTGTTCAGGTTTTTGTTAGTAGTTGTGTTTGTAGGTTAATATGCAGAAAATGATTCTGAACATGAAACAATAACACAGAATGCACACACACACACACAAACACACACACACAAACAGATACACATACGATCTAATACCTCACTGCACGGAAATGATAACTGAGGCACAACATGCAGGAAGGTTATATTATGTAAATCTGACTCTGATTAAATAAGAGACCACATCAAATCAAAAGGAGATATGTTCAGCTTTTAATCAACCCAGTTATGCATTCAGTGTTAATGGAGTTAAAATTACTGATGTATTAAAACGGTAGCATTACATGAACATTTCTATTGGATCAGGGTTCATGTTTCACTGCTCAGCCCCAGGATGAGGATTAAGAAAGGGATGTTTTCTCCCACTTACACCAATGAGTTATTTGTATGCCTTGTCCTCACTGAGTGGAAGGGTGTAATCCAGATTTTAAAAGGAAGCAGGAAATTATTTTTGAGCTGAGTACTATGACAAGCTGAGTACTATGACAAGACTTTTTTAACATTTAATACTAATATCCGGAATTAGTATTGTAGATATCGTCGTTCTGACTATGGCAAGCCATTTTAACATTTAATAGGATATGTTAATAGGAAAACTGGAACGTGAATCACGGATATCTGCAACTGAATTATAGATATCTGTAATTTAAGTTTAAGATTTCTACAATTTGATTATGACTAGTCATAACCAGTTCAAGATATCTTTGAATTGTCTCAGTTCAAGATATCTACAGTATGTCACAAAAGTGAGTAGGCTACACCCCTAAGATTTTTGTACTTTTTTATTATGTCTTTCCATGGGAGAAGTCTAAAGATATAATACTTTTCTACAACGTAAAGTAGGCAGTCTACAGCTTATATAATAGTGCAAATTTGCTGTTCCCTCAAAACAACTCAACACACAACTATTATGTCTAAACCACTGGCAACAAAAGTGACTACACCCCTAGCAAAGTGTTATATCTTCAGACTTCTCACATGGAAAGATATAATTAAAAAAGTAGATAAATGTGAGGGGTGTACTCACTTTTGTGACATACTGTACATGTTCCTTTTCAGATATCTTAAATTAAGTTTTGACTAGGCGAAATGACGTTGTAGATATCTGTAACTGGAATTGTGACTAGTCAAAATGACGTAGATATCTTAAATTGGAGTTATGGATAGTCATAATGTAATTGTAGATATCTATAATCAAGTTATAGATATCTTGAAATTAACTTTGATTAGAGATATCTGAAATTGAAAATATTTTATATAACTTTTATTCTGCCTAGTCAAAATGTAATTTCAGATATCTTGAATTAGATTTTTGACTATAGGCGAAATAACGCTGCAGATATCTGTATACAAATCACATTTTAGGTGGGAGCAGAGCGTGTTCACATAATACCTGTTAACTGTTAGGGCCCTTTTTTGCCATGCGCATGCTGTCATTGCTATTCTGTGCCAGCGCATCGTTGATTTTTTCAGGGAAAAAATCACGTTGTCTAGATGGCAGATGACATTGCACCGTGACAGGCGTGTCAGCGAAAAGAAGAGGTGTGGTCTGGCGCAAAGCGCCATGAGGACGCAAAACCATATCGTTGTTTGACCAGCGTAAACAATGGTTTTTCGTCAGTCGTCAGTCGCGCACAGCTGAAAAGCTATTTTAGGGGCGCACAACGCTTTGAACCCCGATGCACCTGCTGCTGAGCCAGAGAGGCGAGCTGAACTGGCAGAAAAGTTATAAAGTTATATGTATAACCTGTATAGCCATGTATTTTTATGTTTTAGTAAGCAAATAGGCACAAATAATGAGAGTATAGCAATGTTTTGCAGTTTATAACAATGTCCTGCAGTTTATTTACAATTTCTTTTGTCGTTTTAAATAAACAGTGTGGCAAGTTGTAAGAAATGAAATGGACAAATCATCAAAAAGAAAATTTGATGGACCTCCACCTTCCGTTTATTTTTGATGTTTCCTTTGAGTTAAAAGCTTTTGTTTCCCCGTCTTCTAACGTTGTTGTACCGCTTTCGGCACTGTTCGAAAGTGCTCTTCTTGCCAATGGAGTACACAATTACTGAAGATATTTCCTCCCATACTTCTTTGACCCACGGAGGTTTGGGGGGATTCTTTCCATCCCCGAATATTAACTGCTTAAGCGATTTTACTTCACGCACGAGCAGATCGGTCTCCTCCACCGAAAAGCTCCTCCCGTCCGGGTAAATCCGCCATCGGAATAGCAACCAGCCATGGACAATGCGACAGCTGACTCTTAAAGGGAATGAGAGTATAAATTCTCATTGGTTAATTGTATGTTACGCCCAAAACACACCCATGACTAATGAAGTAATCTGACCATGGAGTTGGATTGATCGGCACTACCTCTTTCCACCACATGCTGTGCTCTTTCAATACAATGGAAGTCAATGATGTGTTACAATTAAATCAACTGCACTGTCAAGGTCATTTTTGAGCAGGGTTTTATTGTACAGCACACAAAAAGCAAGGCAAAACTGAAAAAATGGCATTATAATACAAACACAGAAGGACCATAAACAGGAATGCTATTGATATAGCATTCAAAAATGACCTTGACAGCGCAACTGGTTTAATTGTAACACAAAGTTTGTTTGGCAGCTTTTCCTGTAAATGACATGCTACCCTATCATTGACTTCCATTGTATGAAAAGAGCACAACATGTGGTGGAAAGAGGTACTGCCGACCAATCCAACTCCATGGAATGACTGACATTTTTCCCAAAACATTATATCTCAATAAAGAGACTCAGCAACAAATCCAAATTTTGGACAAATGATCCTCACATACAGGATTATTATTGAAAAATGTTTTAAAAATCCTGTGAACTGTCCACATGGTGAAATGACAACATGAAAACAGCCTTTTTGAAAATCAAGCCTAACTTCAAGAAAATACACTGACCATATGAAAACAATATCAACTAAGGTTAATGCATAGGCATGACATTATAATCCGTATATGACTGGGAAAAATAATCTGATAAATTTGTGTCCCATACTTTTTGAATGAGAAGCCCTCAAAAGTGGTGTCATTTCACATATTGAATGTATAGCCATATTCACAGCTTTTGAGAGGAAGAATTACACAGGATACATCTGATCTGATTTGATTTTTGAATTCTACAGGAAAATGCATTTCTTTTCACCTAGTTACACTAATCTGTGTGGAATACTAAAAGAGCCAGCAATGTCGGAAGTTGAGCAAAAGGCTTGTTCACCAGAATTCCCAAAATGACCTGAAATTTCAAAGGGCTGTAGTTTTGGAGCTATTAGTGATACAGACTTAATATTTAAGATTTATACATAGGTTGGATGTACAAACAGCTGTGATTTTTTTCAGATTTTTTCGAGAGGGTGACTGGCGGCTTATTTGTTGATTTGACACGGAATGACCCAACAACCCTGAGATAGAAAATCCCAAGGATTACAGAGAAATTGTTGGAAGCTTAATCTATGCACTGACTTGCGCCAGACCTGACATCAGCTGGATTGTCAGCAAACTGTCACAGTCTTTAGCGAGACCTAGAGTACAAGACTTAGTGGCAGCCAAACATGTTCTAAGATACTTGAAAGGTACCTCTCACTATGAGCTATGTTTCAAGAAAACAGATGAAGCCTTAAGTCTGTCAGCATTTAGTGATTCTGATTGGGCATCCTCAGTAGAGGACAGGCGTAGTACCACAGGTTACTGTTTTAGTCTGACAAAACAAGCTATTTCTTGGAAGTCTAAGAAACAACCGACAGTGGCACTGTCGACCTGCGAAGCTGAATATATTGGCTTAGCAAACACAACTCAGGAAAGCTTATATCTAATGCAACTAATGAATGACTTGGATTCAAATGTTTACAATTTCACAACGATTTATGGTGACAATCAAGGAGCAATAGCACTGAGTAAAAATCCAGTGCATAGGTCACGGTGTAAGCACATTGATGTGAAATACCACTTTATTCGTGACGTACTTAGGGCAGGAAGAATAACTCTATGGAATAAGTCTATGGAATACTAAAGGCTACTGGACTGGGCCCTTTCCGTTTTTTTTTTTTTTCGCCTCATGGGTGTTTCAAATTCCGTGTCTGTTTCTGCCCCCTTGTCCGGTCCGGTTGGGTCCGGTCCCCATTGAAAACGACGCCATCACTCAGTCCATTTATTCTACTGTCTATGTTTCGTGCCCATATACATATAAACCCCTTGTGTAAAACCAGAGTTGTATAAAGTAGAAGTAGAAGTACTGTTTTGGATGTAATTACAACACAAGTAGTACGGTACTACGCAGTTGCAACTGCATAATACCATACTACCAGTGTTGTAATTACATCCAAAACAGTACTTCTGTTGTTAATGATGTTAATCCGCTTGGTGCCGCCTTGTGCACCACACAGGGATAAAAAAAACCTGTAGATTTCAGATTGGTCAAAATAAGAGTCCTTCATATGACATGAACATGTTACACAAAAGTAAAGGCATTACATGGTTACACATGGTCTGAAATAAACAATAAAAATAACACAAATACTATATGAGAACACAACTTAACACCCTCACTTGTTCTCATCTTCACGAAACCATACATAACCGTTATCAAATGAATTTAATTTCCAAATAGGATTTTTTAAAACTGGAGGATCCTAACTTTTGGTACAGATGTGGTCAGTATATCTGCAACCATGTTTCCTGATGGCCAGTACTTAAAAGTTATTCTTCCTGCCCTAAGTACGTCACGAATAAAGTGGTATTTCACATCAATGTGCTTACACCGTGACCTATGCACTGGATTTTTACTCAGTGCTATTGCTCCTTGATTGTCACCATAAATCGTTGTGAAATTGTAAACATTTGAATCCAAGTCATTCATTAGTTGCATTAGATATAAGCTTTCCTGAGTTGTGTTTGCTAAGCCAATATATTCAGCTTCGCAGGTCGACAGTGCCACTGTCGGTTGTTTCTTAGACTTCCAAGAAATAGCTTGTTTTGTCAGACTAAAACAGTAACCTGTGGTACTACGCCTGTCCTCTACTGAGGATGCCCAATCAGAATCACTAAATGCTGACAGACTTAAGGCTTCATCTGTTTTCTTGAAACATAGCTCATAGTGAGAGGTACCTTTCAAGTATCTTAGAACATGTTTGGCTGCCACTAAGTCTTGTACTCTAGGTCTCGCTAAAGACTGTGACAGTTTGCTGACAATCCAGCTGATGTCAGGTCTGGCGCAAGTCAGTGCAAGGCGGCACCAAGTGGATTAACATCATTCTAAGACAGGGGTTCCTATAGGATTCATGAATCCAATCCCTATACCATCTTTAGCCTGACATGAATTATATCCGATTCCAATCCGTTTACAATCAGATTAAGCTCGTCCGTGTACACGCAATGACTGTTTGTATTCACACACATTGATGCAATCCATTATCTACCTTTACATTAGCCTGCTAACTGGAATGATGGCTGTTAGCTGCACAGCTAATATTATAGCCACATTATATGGGTAACAAGTTAGGCAACCATACAGCAAGGCAACAAAATCATATAGCATGAGTTGACTTATCTGAGATTTGTAGATGAGCCAGTAATGGTTGGCACTGACCCAGGCTTAATTCACATGATCCATAAGAACGAAATATGTAAAGCAATTTGGTATTCTGCACTATATTGGCCCAAGTTGACAAAATGTTTGGCGCAGGCATACAGCATTTTAGGAACTTGGGTACATTCCCACCGAAAATAAAATTTAAACCACTGGCTCAGGTGAGGAACTAAAAAAATCCTTTTTTCCAAACATAGAGCAACTGATATGCTTTGCTCATTTTAAAGCCATGATCTCTCGAGGAAAACCCAATGTGGCAGTGCTAGTACAGTCGGTCATAGTCATAGACAGAAAAAAGTCATAGCTCGTTTTGTAATGGGGCGGGCTAAATTCTCTGAGGAAGGGGCTGGAAGCGTTTCCGCTTATGACAACATAAGGTGAAGATTGAAAAAATGACATGTCTGAGCTTTCATTTCTTTCAAAAGCAGATGAGGATACGAATTTCTTGCTTCACACATTTCGTCATGTCTAGTCATTTGGGAACCTTAAGCAGGGTAGGGGAACTTATATTCATGTTAAACAACCTCATACAATGAAATTTTCATGCCATTGGACCTTTCAATTTTGACTAGGCAAAATTAAGTTGTAGACATCTGTAACTGTAATTATTACTAGTCAAAATGATGTTGTAGATATCTTAAACTGGAGTTAGGGATAGTCATAATGTAACTGTAGATATGTATATAATCAAGTGTCTTGAAATTAAATTTGATTAGAGATATCTGGAATTGAAGATATCTAACTTTCATTTTATTTGGCCTATAGTAAAAATGTAATTACAGATATCTTGAATTGGAGTTTTGACTACCGAAATTGTGCAAATTAAGCCTACATGTTACCTGTTAGTGTTAACTTGCAATTAGCACTGATAGGAACATGTTGGAGCAACCAGAGGGTGAAGGAGCTTTTAACCACTCTTTTAATTGTGCCACCCATGGGTATGGCAAGAAATGATAGTTTAACATTACTTTCCACAACAAGACAATTTAATTCAGTTTCCACAATAACACTTCAGTTTTGAAGTTGCTTTATTTTAGATATGTAATTTCCCCTCTCCAACAAGCCATCACTCAGAGGATGTCGTTGTTTTCAATGGGGACCCGATGAAGCCAGATTTTCAATTTTTCAAATTGGTCACCAGGCTGGGTCTCGAGTTTGCGCAGTAGACTGGTGACCAATTTGAAAAATCGAAAATCTGGCTTCATCCGGTACCATAGACAGTAGAAAAAATGGTTTGAGGGATGGCGTCATTGTCAATGGGGATCGGATGACGACAGATTTTCGATTTTTCAAATTCGTCACCAACATCAAGGTATGACGTGCTTCCTATGTAAAGTTATTTCATGTCAAAACGACGCAAAAATGAATGGAAGTCTATGGAATACCAAAGGCTACTGGACTGGGCCCTTTCCGTTTTTTTTTTTTTTCGCCTCATGGGTGTTTCAAATTCCGTGTCTGTTTCTGCCCCCTTGTCCGGTCCGGTCGGGTCCGGTCCCCATTGAAAACGACGCCATCACTCAGTCCATTTATTCTAGGGGAGACCGGGGACAGTTGCAACACTTTTTGCATTTGACCCTGTTACTCAGAGATGGTTTGGGTTAGACCAACCAAATTTTTATACAATAAACTTACATGTGTCTGTTAATAGTCAAAACAGTTAAAACATAATTACATAAAACATATTCTTCACAATTTGCATTTGAATGTAAGGAGTCAGATGTTGCAACTGACCCCAGGTCCGGGGACAGTTGCAACATAGTATGGGGACGGTTGCAACAGATTAGACATAGGTATTTTCAGTGCTAATTAAATGTTTATTATTAAAATAATGTATGTTATCATAATATTACAGTGTATTTATCTATCAGCTTTGATCAAATGGCAATTATAGACCTGGCTAGCTTAAATAGCCCTAATGTTAAATATTCAAATTAATATAAAACTACAGTAAGTTTTTGGTGATGCAGAAAGAACAGAATTGTTTGTGAAGCAATTCACTTTTATTTTCCTTATTTAGTACATGCATTCATTATGCAAAATTTACTTTATTCAGAAAACTGGGCATCCAATAGCCTTACCACCGTGGAAAACACAACTGATGAAAATCCATCTTTAAAAAATCTAGGCTATTGCATCTGGTCAAAACACCTTGAACGTTTTAAGAAAATGTGTTAAACTTGAGAATAAGTTGTATTCAAACTGTAACTGATTTTTTTATATATCATGCTCCTTTAAGCACCACAGTTTTTTTGGGAAAACTACGAGCTGAAACAAACAGTGTGCTCCGTGAAAATGTGACCCTATTCAAAGGAGCGGTAAACATGCTGAGACGCACCGAGAATATAGCGATCATTAGATGATCTGTCGTTACCTTCTTAAGCAAAATATGCAGTAGGTAACATAATAACAAACTCAATACTGCATTATCCGTGACCTTTTTATTCACCATATAATATATTTCTGCTTGAATTACTCCCGTAAGGCAGCTATTTGACTTACGCGTTTTTTTCCGGTTTACTTTCTTCCTCGCGTCTTTTCGGTGGCTGATTGCTGACACCTGATGTCATTTTGATCCAACATCAAGTACTACGTGCCTGCTAACTAGTGCAAAGAAATTTAAACGAAATTTGACACCCTATTTGACAAAATCGGCCATTTTATTCAATGCGACTGTGGTGCCATTATAAGGGGACAATTGTTGCAACTGTCCCCCTTACTGTCAGGCATGATAAAACCTCATGTGCTAGCTAAACAGGGTGACCTTGACACATGCTAACTATATTAGCTAAAAGTCAACATATAACTTGTCTCAACCAAGTAAGTTTGAATTGAATCACAAAAACAGTGACAACACTATCACAAAAACAAAGCTCAAGAAAAAAAATACTTTTATATCTCAAAATCAGTTTTTTTCGTATAATTCCTGGTGGAGCTGTTGAATCCGCTTGCTTTTTTTCTGAAATGGGGGGCACCCTACTGGGCATGTGCGGTGTGAGTTTCATCACTCAAGCTTGTTCCTGATTGGAGAAAAAGGCTCTGTTGCAACCGTACCCTGTTGCTACTGTCCCCGGTCTCCCCTACTGTCTATGTTTCGTGCCCATATACATATAAACCCCTTGTGTAAAACCAGAGTTGTATAAAGTAGAAGTAGAAGTACTGTTTTGGATGTAATTACAACACAAGTAGTACGGTACTACGCAGTTGCAACTGCATAATACCATACTACCAGTGTTGTAATTACATCCAAAACAGTACTTCTACTTCTACTTTATACAACTCTGTGTAAAACACATAGGTAAAACACTGATAACCATCGGAATGTAGGCGTTCTTCACTTGGGTGGATGTTACGGAGACAAACGTCAAAACTTTGGTTCCTACTGTATTTAGTTCCTATCAAAATGAAAGAAAAGCTGCCTGGTCACAGCCATCGCTGGACATCCAGTTTTGTATGACCCTTCACTTTTTGCTTTTCGCGATCGACATAAAAAAAGCTCTGGCCTGGGACGAGGTCTTGTTGGTACAATGCGGTATTTAGGGATCTGCATATAATACTCTACACTCATTCAATTTTGAATTAGATTTTATAGACTGTGTACAGACCCTACTATTTCAGTGAGTGTTTGATTTTATTCCGACTGACATTGCCAACACAATTAGTTTGTAGACACAATTTTTAAATGCGTTTTTAAAGATTTATTTAATTGTATTTCACTTCGCTCCAGTCCAAGCTCCACAAAATAGTTCAGTTAGAGATAAATATTACATCATTTTAATTAGGCTAATAGGCCTGGTTCAAAAAGTATAAATGTTGCAGAGTTTAAAAATACATAGTACAAGTGTCCTAAGTAAGACCTATGCAAAGTTTAAATGAAGTTTCTACATTAAATAGTTGAAGCCTCATTAATCGCAGAAAAAGTGTTAGAAGAATAACTAATAGGTATAACAAAACAGTAGAGTACATTTTCATGCACTGTAATAAAGTCCTGAAATATCTAAAAGGTCATCTAAAATACTCACATGATATTGACACTTAATCAAAATTATCTTTCTCTCTTTTTCTTTGTCTGTCTCTCTCTCCTCACTCTGTCACTTTTTCTCTTGCCCACTCTCTCTCTCTGGATAAGTGTGATAGAGGGAGAAATGGAAGGTGCCTATGTATGCCATTGTACTGTCTAGGAAACTGGGCCCACAGGTAGCACAAAGGAAATATTGTACTCTTTGCATCATTTAATCTGATGCAAAACAACTTCAAAATGTCTCCTACGGCCCTAGCTAGTGGCCTGTAAAAAAGGGAGCAGAATCAATCAAGATCCAATATTTTCTTTCCAGAGCTGTACCAATAAAGACTGAATGTTTGTGAGTGGACTAAAAACAGGCTAATGAAGCAATTACAGTTGCACGCTCACAATGCCAAAAATTAGACCATCTAAACGGTTAGAGGAATCCTGATTCAGACTTTAAATCCATGTTTATTTGGTAACTAAATGAGAAGTCTACCAAAGGTTATTTTGGCTATTCGACACTTGTTTGTTTTTTGTTTGTTTGTTTTTTTAAGTAACAATTAAAACAGCAATAACTAAGGAGACCATCAAAACAATATCCTAGCAATGCCTCTTCAATTAAAATTATGACGGAGGGTGTTGAAAATGGCTGCATGTTTGCCAGCTTCAGACAACAAAAGAATTAGAAACAATTTAAACAAGATCATTCAAATAATTAATTGACTGTAATAGTCTGAAAATGCAGAGTTCTTAAACACCTCTGTGTAAGTGTCTGGCAGACATGTCAATGCCAATCCAATCCATTCATATCATCAGTGCTGGGCTTAAAAAGTAGCCATATAGGGTGATTGTAACTTGGGTGTGCTCGTGTGTTTTAAACAAGGCTGTGAATTTCTGTACTGCTGTCCTGGTACGGTGCTGTCCTCTTGTGGTGAAATCCAATAATAAAATAATCTTGAATATTCTTGCTTTTGGGAAACCATGGTTGTGACGTGATTCTCCTTGCACAGATCCCGGATGGAACAGCCATTGGGGGAAGTAGTGGTTGGGGCTGTACAATTATTAAGGAGGGTTATAGGGAGGAAAAATAAGTAAAGTGGTCGTTTGCAGATTTAAAAAAAAATCTGTAAACATTTCGGGAACAATCGACTGAAGGCATTTGAAAGTCTGTTTGCGGTAGTGTAATTCTGTGATCTCAGTGGCTGTCTGGAGAAGACAGGAGATTATTTGAACTGTGAAAGTTGAGGTGCTTTACTGCTAGCTCCAACCAACAAGCTACGCGCAGCTGTGAGAAAATACTTTGCTTGCCGCTAAATAGTGAACGCAACACGGAGCTGGGAAGACTTACTGGCTCCGTTCGTATCAAGGGGCTTGCTTATGAATTAACGTTATGTCTGCCACAAGCATTGACTCTCAGGTAGGCAGGGAGCTGCGTTGGTGGGCAAATGTAATTTCTTCCTTCTAACAGGAATATTAACTTGGTTCATATGAAGCCCCGGGTGTTCGTGATAAGAGTTGATGGACGTTCGCTAATGTTAGCGAACGATAGACCTTACGGTTCTGTGGGACATGTGGTGTCATTTAAGCTACATGTCATGCGATATAGGTTGAGAATAATTCTAAATAATGTCAACAATAGTTACTAATTTGAGGAGAAGGCTGTCTATCTTGTGCAGGTTAGACAGCTGGTTTGTTAGCCGGCTAGCCTGCTTGCCACTACCGGTGAAAGTTAGCTAGCTAGCCAACCAACGTTAACAACCAAATGACAAATCGTCTGATGTGCATGAACTTTGTGACTGCTGTAGTAGGTTGCCCACAAAACAGTACGTGTCCGATCGCAATGGTTGTTTGTTAAGCTTAACCGTGCGATCATGAGATAATTGTGATGTCGCTAATGGCTGTCACCAGTAGCAGCCGTTAACCGCTAGCTGGCAAGTTAGCCAATATTTTGCTAACGAGCTTGCATGCTATGCGTGTTGGCCATAAAGGTTCATAAAAATCTCTACAACGCATAGCCGTAGCAGTTGTAATATTCTTAATAGTCAGTACAATTCACAAGCCTAAGGTTCTAAGATCCCCGTTTCTGGCTGTCTGTTAATGTCGTTTTTCTGTGTTTTGTGTTTTAACCGAAATTCAGAGACCAAAGGGACAGGCATCTAAAGGTAAGAACTTCACATCTCAATTCAACAAGGACCTACGGGTTCTGGAGATATATCACTTACAAAAGTGTTAAGAC
The DNA here is from genome assembly GCA_030347295.1 of Setipinna tenuifilis. Classification (NCBI taxonomy): domain Eukaryota; kingdom Metazoa; phylum Chordata; class Actinopteri; order Clupeiformes; family Engraulidae; genus Setipinna; species Setipinna tenuifilis. The sequence goes on along the minus strand of CM059270.1, from coordinate 1,366,823 downwards.
CTGTTTGCTGTCTGTTCTCTGAAATGGTAAGAAAATTTGTAGCCAGGTGAATCGTGATGCCACCCATGCTCTATGCCTTACCTGTAATTCGTCAGAAAGTGCTCATCCCTTCTGGCATTTTTGACACTATTAGAATAGTTCAAATTGACATATGGCGTTGTGCCATAATAAATTAGTGTCTGCCTGAATAGTTGTAATTCTTGGCCAGTAGGAATGTCTTGTCCCACAAAATAATTCCGAGAACATAACATTTGGACAGGCGTTGTTTGGCAGTGGCAAATACATTTTTTTCAGGCAGCTGCTTAAACCAGACATCCTTGTTTGACTTCACAGCCACATTTGTGTGCCATTGATGGACATTTTCACATGAAATTTTGTTGTATTTTAACATTACAGTACAAAATGGCTCTCTCCATCAGAAGGATACTGTTCATGACAGTGACTTTGAACCATACCTCCCTGGCCAGTCCAATCAGGTGAGTGCCTTAGATAACAGTGAAGATATGACAGTGGTGATCTTTATCATTATTCTTGCAGTGCAAAGCATTTTTGGGAATATATCCTGCACCCCAGCCAATATGAAAGCCTGTGAAATTAATACTGTGGAGCAAACAAAACATGCATAAAAAGGTGACATTTTAATGGTTACACCTTGGTTACACATAAAAAAACCATTAAACCCTGGAAGGGAGCTGGAGGTTACTAAGCATGAAATCTAAAGTATAGGCTAAAGGATTAGTATAAAGGGGGTGTCAGCTGATGTTGAGAAATGCATCATTTTGGGAAGCTGGGGAGCTCTATCAGTCAAAAATCTTCTTTATGGATAATCATTAGTCACTTTATTAGCACTCACACTGAAGCAATATCTTGCAATATTTTTAAGAAAATTTACCTTACAGTCCTTTCTAATATCATCCCTAAATAATTTTAATATTGTCCCATAACTCATAATATAATTCCACAAATCATTTTAATATAATTTCAGTATCAACCCTCAAATCATTTTAAAATCCCCTCCCAAATTATTTATGTCACCCCTCATCCCTCAAAATTATTTTAAAATCATCCGCCAAATCAGTTTAGGTTTGCCACCCTAATGATTTTAATGTTTTCCCCTAAATTATTTTAATATCGTCCCCCAAATCATTTTGATCATCTGAATGCATACTGTCATGTACAGGACAGTCACACACCAGCAGCAGTTCCACTTGAGTGTTTGACTATGCACCGTGTATATCTATTATCTGTGCAAACGTAAAATAAGGTAGGTACCATTTAGCATGTTTGAAGGCTTTAGGAAGTGCAAGTTGGTCTGTTGGTGTTTGTACACTTTTTTTTGTTTCTTTATAGTTATTTAGCTTGCTCGTTTCACAGCAAAGCACCATAATGCTGCTTTGAAAGAGATAAAAACAAAGTTGCTATGAAGATTCATTTAGTAAAAATTACCCCACGATGATGCAAACTGCAGCATCAACAGTAAATGTTAATACAGCCCTGTCTTAGATAGTTCTAATAGACCACAGGGCTTCTTAACTCTTTTTTAAGGGTAGGTAGAATGACCGAATCAGTTCAGACATTTTCACAGGTCAGTTTAGACAGTTGAGACATATGTACAAAATGTACAGTATTTTCAGATATACTTTATTATTGTAAAAATAGAATTACTGTTTAACAATGATTAAAAAATAATTTCATCATTATTAGCAGTGACGGTGATAATTGACGCTAGTGTTTATTGTCTATTTAATGAAATTTTACACAAAATGGTATATTGTTGTGATATGTAATGGTATATTGTTACTGTTAAATAAATTGCACTATTGCTTTGTAAAATAATTTAAACAGTGCTAGACCTTTTTTTAGATTACATAAGATAAGATAAGATAAAACTTTATTGTCTGTTACACGTGAAACAGAAAATTGTCTTTTGGTGTGGCTCCAGTGATTCTCACAGACACAAGACAAGACAAAACAAGACATGACAGGACAATACTGGGTAGTTGGTATTTTTCATCTGCTGTTGAGTAGGGCTACAGCTGAAGGTATGAAGGATTTTTTATATCTGTTTTTGTGCGCTAGGGGTACTTTGTAACGCCGACCTGATGGAAGTAGTTGGAAGGAGTGGTGTAGGAGATGAGAAGGGTCCTCAGTGATCATGTTGGCTTTCCTGATCATTGCACTGTTGTACAGCTCAGATAGGGAAGGTTGAGGCGAGCCAGTAATTTTGATTGCCTGATTTACTGCTCTTGTGAGTTTGTTCTTCTGTCTAATGCCAATTAAGTTGTACCAGGAGGAGATATTAAAGGTAAGGACTGATTCAATAAGGGAGCGGTACACTAGGGTGAGAATGTCCTTGCTGACTTGGAAAGTCTTGAGTTTTTTAAAAGACAGACAAAAAATTCATAGAAATAATAGATCTATGCAATAGCTACATATCAACACAGATCAAGTTGGACTTCACCCCATACTATCTAGGAGGTGGTTTTAACATGTAATGCACATTTCAGTTGAACCCTTTTGTTCGAACCTTTGGTGATGTTCAGATCAGATTCAGACCAGTCCCATACTTCAGTCACTGCTGTCAGTTTCTTGTCAGTGTGCCAAAGGGGGGTGGGGGGTGTTCTATCTGATTTCAATGGAAAAGGTCATTCAGTGACCTCACTTTGTAGATAGGGACCTTTATCCTTGCATAGCTTGACCTCTTTGGCTGCTAGACTGCTCATTACCTCTCTGTGATTGTGTTGGAAGGAAAACAAAATTGGGGTCTTGGCATAGGCTGTTTCTTATTTAGGGGAGAGGGTTCATCACTTTAAAGTTTCATTCTCAAGCCAGCATTTATCCTAAACTCTGTCAGTTGGTTGCCAGCACATGCAAAGATGTCTACATGATGTGCTGTTATCTTTACTTTTTTTTAAACATGTAGCATATAAACATAATTCATGTAATTCAAATAAAAAAAACAATTCATACTAGCATTCCTCCTATATGACTCATTGTCGTTTTATTCCATTGTCCCCAAACAAATCCTGAAATGGAGTAACTTCCTATGAGAGAAGCATTGGGCACTGCTTTTACTTCTACTGTGAAATTTGCATAAAGGATGAACAAAACCGGGGAAGTGCTCCTCGAACAGAAGGGCATTAGCGAATTGCGTGACAGATCTTAGGCTTGTCCTGGGCTAGGCTTGTGAGTTTCTCAGCATGTGTGCTGAGGGCTGCTTGCCATGTGCCTGCTGTTTCTGTACTCCCTGCTGCTTCCTGGTCATCATGTGAACGGTTGTGGTTGAGTGCTGTTCTAGGTCTGACGTGCTGCTGCTGTTCATGCTGCCACCACAGGTGGTGATTTCATTTTATCTCTCTGTATCTCTGGGTGACTCTCTGCAGAGCAACAGCTACCAGTCCATGACCGACCCGTACCTCTCCAGTTACTACGCCCCATCCATCGGCTTCCCATACCCTCTTAGTGAGGCCCCCTGGTCCACCGGTGGAGACCCCCCCATCCCTTACCTGACCCCCTACGGACCTCTGAGCAATGGCGACCACCACTTCATGCATGACACTGTTTTTGGACAGCCAGGTGGGCTGGGCAGCAGCATCTACCCGCACCGCTTCAACTTCTTCCCAGAGAACCCTGCCTTCTCGGCCTGGGGCACCAGCGGCTCCCAGGGGCAGCAGACCCAAAGCTCAGCTTACGGCGGCAGTTACAGCTACCCACCTAGCTCCCTTGGGGGAACCCTCGTACCTGACGGCCAGAGCGGCTTCCACAGTGACACCCTCAACAAGGCGCCGGGAATGAACAGCCTGGAGCAAGGGATGGTGGGGCTGAAGATTGGCTCTGGCGACGCCTCAGGTTCAGGTGTCAAGGCGGTGGGCTCGGTGATCGGTGGCGGGCCTTCGGTGGCCACGGGGAACAACGGCACGCCCATCGGCATGTCCCTGTCCAAGCCCACATCCTGGGCTGCCATTGCCAGCAAGCCGGCCAAGCCCCAGCAACTGAAGTCCAAGAGTAAAGGGGGCATTGTGACCCTGGGAGGCTCCTTACCCCCTCCACCCATCAAACACAACATGGACATCGGCACTTGGGACAACAAGGGGCCTGTGACCAAGGTGGCCTCTCCTCCCCAGGAGCTTCAGCAGCCGCACCTCCCCCACCCCCACCACCATCCCCACCACCACCACCACCATCATCATCAGCAGCATCATCCAGAGCAGCAGCAGCAGCCCCCTCAGCCCCTGCCCAACTCCCACTCCCTCCCCCTGCAGCCTCCCATCCAGCAGCCCCCACTGCAGCCCCCCCAGTCTCTGGTGCAGCCCCAGATCCCCCCGCTGGCCATGCCCCCACCGCCCACACACCAGCCCCCAATGCAACCCCCTCCCCAGCCCTACCAGAACCACACTCAGCCCCCCCTGCCCCAGACGCGCTGGATCGCCCCCCGCAACCGGAACCCGGGCTATGGCCAGGGCTGTGGGGCGGGAGTGGCTGGGCTTGATGGCAGTGCCCTGCAGCTGGGCGTTCTGGGTGGACCGGGCGTGTTCGGGACGGCCGGACCAGAGCTGCACCCTGTGCTGGAGAAGCTGCGCTCCACCCACAGCTACAACCCCAAGGAGTTTGATTGGAACCTGCGCAGCGGGCGTGTGTTCATCATTAAGAGCTACTCGGAGGACGACATCCACCGCTCCATCAAGTACTCCATCTGGTGCAGCACGGAGCACGGCAACAAGCGGCTGGACGCTGCGTACCGCTCGGTTGGCGGCAAGGGCCCCGTCTACCTGCTGTTCAGCGTCAACGGCAGTGGGCACTTCTGCGGCGTGGCCGAGATGCGCTCCTCCGTCGACTACAGTACCAGTGCCGGTGTTTGGGCGCAGGACAAGTGGAAGGGCAAGTTTGACGTGGACTGGCTTTTCGTCAAGGACGTGCCCAACAGCCAACTGCGCCACATCCGGCTGGAGAACAACGACAACAAGCCAGTGACCAACTCGCGCGACACCCAGGAGGTCCCACTGGAGAAGGCCAAGCAGGTGCTAAAGATCATCGTCACGTACAAACACACCACCTCCATCTTCGATGACTTCTCGCACTACGAGAAGAGGCAGGAGGAGGAGGAGGAGGTGCGGAAGGTAACCAGTCATGCTTTTTTTTTTTTTTTTATACTCCCCTTGTTTAGAGAAACAGTATTTTTGGGAGAAGAGATTTAAGACTTCCTAACTACAAACCTTATTCTAACGTCCTATGGTTGAGTTTGTTTGCTAAATTGCAATGTCTAGTTGGTCTGCAAAAATGTTCAGGACACCTCCTCAGTAGTGCACTTCAGGATCTACAGGTGTTTCAGTCCTTTAGTCACCATACACCCTCCCCTGAGGTGGCCCTGCTTAAGGTGATCAATCCTTAGTATCCTCTAAGAATCTCTTTCTGGCTTTTTTTGTACCTGGTGATACAAAAGGTATGCCTAGCATTGGCTAATTTTGGACCAATATTGGCATAGGCTAATCTAACTATATTGGTGCTAGTAAAAACCATTGTAACCCATTATTATTACATTGCTATTTTCCACAGTAAACTGAACAGTGTGACAAGGTACTAGCCTTGTTGACATGATTTTAGAGGTTAAACATCCCATTGGCTAATGGTCACAAGTATGAATGAAGTCTAAACATAAACCTTAATGCACAGTAAAATGACAGTTGCACACCAAGTTGGCAAAGGGGGCACAAAACCCCCAATGTTAAATGTATCAGTTTCTTGGGGCCCATTACCCTTTCACCCTTCAAACTAAAGAGGCTGTTACTGCTGTGAGAAAGATCTACTGGTGTTGTTGTGAATCTGGTGAAAGTGGACATCATATGTTGTGCTAATTGTCATAGCCTTTGCAAATACTGTGATGCCAGCATACATCATACTACACACATGTACAGTACATGTGCTACACACGAAATACAGTAGGGAGAGCAAATATTGTCCTCACCAGTGTTTGGCTTTGGACACTCAGGAATAATATACATGAATGTTTAAATTTCTGTTTAAAGAAATGATAATTAATTAGGACTATTATTTCTATGTCAACCCACCTAACTGCCCCAGTACATGTCATGGATTTTCTTTGGAAACAAAAAAGTCAAGAAATATTGATTTAAAAAAAAAAAAAAAAAAAGTTGTTTGTACACAGTTAAGTTTAAACTATTACAGAAAATTGATTAAACCATAAGGGGTTTAAGGCGAATTAATAACCATAAATTGGCTTTTGCCCAAAATGAATTGGGAAATTTATTTCTCCTTTTGCCCTTTTTTGGAATGTAGCTAATTTGTTATACATTATATATATTTTTATATAATATATATTTTTCTCCAATTGGTAGTACGTTAAAGGGCTCCATCTGCTAAAAACCACTTTGAGTAGCTCTATTTACAATGTGGTGGGTCACAACAAGCAGTATATGCACGCAGCACTCCAAGACGTAAAATTCGACCCTCATGGTTTTACTGGTCATTGAAGGGTCGAGCTAACCAGAACGAGCGGACCAGAGCAGGCTAAACCTATCTACGTCACTAGGTCGTAAGCCCCGCCCAGAGCCATGTATGGCACGCCCACATCCCAGAGGAAGAACAGTGGACAGAAACTAGGTGAGCGAAAGACAGCGAATTTGCCCAATCAGAGGTGCCTTATTGACACGTCATGGATATTCATGAGGGACACCGGAAAAGCCAGTCGTTAAACCACTAGACCTGTTCTAGCTTACAGAAAACAGCGTCAAGCAAGAGAACTAGGACATAATTTTTCACAGAAATGATGCACAATGCATTCAACCATAGTGGCGACACAGCAATATGAATAAAAATAACGATAGAAGTTGACCTTTAAGTCCACTCTAATGTGCTCTCTACCTCTGTGATACCTGTTGAACTTATGTTTTTAAAATGACCTATTTGTATAGGCATGTAGGGTCATGAACATACTGTATAACCTTCATGTCTTGTCTCTTTCATTTTATTTCATCAGAACATGCATCCAGAGCCTGCACCCATCCAAAACCGGTCTCGACTGGACCAGGTAATGACTCCTTACTATCTATGCCTTCCATATGGTCTTGGTTTTGCTGCAAAGAAGGTGAATTTACTAATATCATTGGTATGTTGTCCTAATGAAGGTTGTGTTTTCTTTTTAGGAGCGCCAAAGTAGAAAACAATAGAAGACTGTTTCTCCTTTATGCTTCTTCGACATCTGTATTGAGGACTGACATTTCTTTTAAGAGGAACACAAGAAGAATGAAAATTGGAATCAAACTAATTTTTTTTCATCCCTTATTTAATCTTGATGAATTGTAGACAACATTGTGACTCAAGCTTTTTTGCCCCAGGTACCTCCACTTGTGCAGGGATATAACAAGCTGAGTTTGTGTCACATAATCACACCCCTTTTTATTTAATTTTTCTTCTGCTCAGAACACCCCCCCCCCCCCCCACTCCGTTCACGTAAGCTTTTTTTTTTTCCCTCCTTTTGCCTTCTTTTCTCCCTATTAGTGAATCAGGGTTAACAGCACCAATGAAGTAAGTCTTATCTGACATTTGATATTATTTCTTCCCCCACTCCCTATGTTGTATCACGGAACTGATTGTACTGCCCCTTTATGTCCACTAAAAGGCAGTGTTGCCATTCTTCAGAGGTTGAGCTGTGTGTGCCAACAGGGACTCAGGGTCCTCATTCTCATCATTGATAAACAACGGGAAGAGATCCAAAATCTCTGATTCCAGCCCTTTTTTTGTTTGTTTGTTTTATTGTGCTTCGAAAAAGAAAATACAAGTGTATTTATTTACTCTGAGCCTTAAGGTTTTTTTCTGTACTTTTGCGATGACTCTTATTAAAAAAAAAAGGACACTGACATTAACTGACCGAACAGGAGCAATCAGGGAAACTGAGGGGCAAGTTCACAGACTTTTTGGACAATTAAGAGGCAAAGAAGACTGTTGTGTTCACGGTGGGATTTCTTGTTCAGATCCTGATGTTTTACAGTTGTGTTATCCACCTTTCTCTCTCTCTCTCTCTCTCTCTCTCTCTCTCTCTCTCTCTCTCTCTCTCTCTCTCTCTCTATGTGTGTGTGTGTGCGCGTGCGTGCGTGTGTGTGTGCGTTCGTTCAGCATTGTAAAGCAAGTGTCTGGAAAAAAAACGGAATGTGATCAGAAGACAATGTTCTATTTTAGTTGGAAAGTATGTAGCATACACAAACATAAAACAAAATGAGATTTTATTGTTAGAAAATTATGATGATTTTGCCATGTTGAATGCCTGTGTTCATATCTTTCTTCACTGTTAAGTATAAATTGACGTCTTTCTGTTTCCTCATTGTTAACCCCAACCTCCCTCCACAGTTCACACCATTTCTGTGCTATATATTATTGCAAGTTTGTAATGCTTTTGCTCTAATGTAGCTGCTTTTAGCAATGGTGAAAGCCTTACTTGTAACCCAAAAAAACCCAATGTAACTGACATCTGATGTGGGCGGTGGTGATATTTTGATTTTTTTTTTCGTTCTGGATAGAAAATGCTGCTAGTCCCTTGTACTGTTAGAGTTGATTATACATAATGGTTAGGACTTGAGCTGATTCCAAATAGGTTAAAGCAGTGGCGGGGAGATTAAATAACTTTAGGACTATAATTTTAGGACTGGTATGTCAATTTGGTTGATTGGACAGATGAGAGAAGAAAAAGGAACAAGGTACCTGTTGTGAAAGAAGGCACCATCAGGTCAATAAAGTCCATTGAAGTTGTACTGAGTACATATGCTACTTTGCCTATCAAGCCACAGCACACAGCTACTACAACACCAGGCACCTGCCATTTTAAGCAGTGTTTACAAGTAAATATTATTATTAAGGATGAAACATAAGTATGCATCTGTTTGATGCATTGTTGCTGTTGATGTCTCCTTTGCGGTATGTGCTGAACGCAGTTTTTACCCTTCCTCTTGTTAAGTGCATCTCAATGTGGTGGTGCATTGTTGCATGCACCTGCCCTGTAAGGAAGAAAGATACCAGTGCTTCCTCTTTACCACACTGGTTAAGAGGATGTTTTTAACACGTGTTATGTGGTGACTACTGACCTGCCGCCTCTCATGTACCCGTTCTGTGTTCTGTTTCCCCCTTTGATTTTTGACCCGAGCAGCCACCTTCCTTTTCAGTTCACCTGTTCAGTTCATCAGCATTTCAGTACTGTCACAGATTTCTGACCCCCTCCCCCTCCCACTTAACCTCTTGTTTTAGTACAAAAAAAGCATGAAAAAGAAGATTGTGATGCCTGTTGCTCAAGTACAAAGGACTTTTTACATGCACGTGAAAATGTCAGAGGGTGTTGCAATAGAAAGCCACTAATATGGTTCTAATAATATATAAATATATAATTATATTTACAGAAAGAACTGACAATAAAAGTTATTATTGATATCATTTATCATCTTATGGACTTGATGCCACTAATGAGGTCACTAGTGTTAGTGGTTCTAGTCTGTAAGGCTTAATCTTTTTTGCTGTCTTTTTTTTCTTTTGCTTTAGGAAGAAATGAAGCCTTAATAAATAATACCCATTTAGAAAGCGCTAAGCAGTGTCTCTCTATCCCTTTCTTTTAATCTCTGTCTCTCCATCTGTTCCAATAAAGACCACACTTAACCACATCCTTGTCACGCGTAGTTCTGCAGTCTCACTGTCATTAGGTGGAGCCATAGGACCGTTTCTTCCCAAGACGGCGGTTCATTTAGTGTAATGCCATGTGTTTGCCTACGTTCCTCCTGCGCATGTGACAAACATTTACATTTAGTGTTGATGCTTTTCGTGTGCAGACATTTAGCTTATTTAAGAAGAAAAAAATTAGCTTAGTTAAGGCTAGGCTACCGAGAGTCCCTTTCTTATATTTCTTCGTTTGATACCTTCGGAAGCAGACATGTAACGTTCATAGCAGCGTGTCAGGAGCTGTCCATGGTGCTGATCTAATTAAGGTCCATTCCCATATCAAAGACTTGTACTATTCTGTAAATTTCGTATTTCTTTGTAATCTAAGCCATTCACAATTGTTTCAGGCAACTGTGGACGACAATAAAAACAGCGCTAGCGTGAACATGACAGTGTGACCAGACGTTAAATCTTACCTGTGTACTTGCTGTTTGCAGCTCGGTCGGATAGTCAGCAATGACAGTATCATTTAAATGAAACGAGAAAAAAACAGGCCTTTCTGTAAGGCGAATTTCCATGACTTTGACGTTCGTTTTATTCTTGGAAATAAACATTATACACTCAACACTTAAATCCAGAACATTTGAACACGATTAATTTTGCTGACAGAATCCTTTCTCTTTTTTGTGAATTAGATTTGGCACGGCACGTTTGGCCGCTTAGGGTAGTCTATTCACATTGAAGTTAGATTTTTAAATCTAATCTAGTTATAGGCTCTGATATGCTACAATAAAACGTTTGAATATCAAAAAACCGATATACTTGGTGTCTTTGGTGTTTTGGTTGACCATTATCCAGAAAATGTAAGGTGGCCTTTTAGGAGAGAAAGAAATTATGAGGCTAATAAATGCAGTAATTTTATAGTCGACTAAGCTACGCGTCTGCACTTTGCCGTGAATTAAAAGTAATGCTTTAGGCTATCTGTTCTAAACTGAAACTTCAATCGGACAAATGAGCTGTAGACTGTAAGTATAATGTGGTAATGTAATTTACGTGAATTAGTTATATTATTTTCCTGCAACGTTTGATTAAAAAACCTACATCAGCTTAGCCTACTGCTGTATGAGGCCTGACTATAGGTGGCCTATTTTTGATAGGCGCTCTGTGAAACCTTCTTCCGACTTATTCTCGAAGAATTCTGGTTGGACAAACGAAGCAATTTTGTGACATGAACATCAGTCTACGGGCGGGGTGCTAATGGCATGGCTTAGCCTACAAACTTTGGCTGTGGTGATTAGATGTCCGTGTCGCAATAGCATTCATGGGGGTATTGGTATACACAATGAATTACAGTCAATGACAACAATAGACACACGAACAATTAAAATGTAGAAATTTATTTATCATTCATCCACGACATAATAGGCTACAATCAAATAGCTTGATAAATTAAAAAAAAAAAAAAAAAAAAAAAAAAAAACATCAAAACGTTATCAGATAGGGGCTTCCGGTTTCTTGATAGGCTACTTACCCTTTTGCTGGCTAACGCTCAGTTTCCTGTTTTAGGTTAATATTTGCGATGACTGTTGTCCCGACCTACCCGTGACGTTTTCCTTGGTTTAAGTGTCCTTTTACCTTATAAAGTGTAATAACATTAACAACAATATGATGTATATTACAAGTAGCCTTATCTTAATTCTTACAACAAATGTTTAGCCAATGATGGCCTAATCAAGTGAAGGCGAGCCTACTTGGGTGTTATCTAGCCAGTTCATTTTCGTCGAAAGGCTACAAACAAGCAACCATATTGGAAACCATTTGACATGCACGTTGTTCAAATTTTATTTACAGTTTACGCCCGTCGCCTTACCCATTTATTGTTTCATGACAGCGGCTGTGCATTGGGACAAATCAGTGATTGTTGATGGATTCTGGAGCTATTGTAGGCCTAGAGAAATATATGTAAACTATGTTAAACACATGCTATGTATCTTAAAAAAAGAAAAAAAGACTTTGTGGGGAAATGCCGGGGTAAGGAATTTATATGCATTTTTGCCAAAGGTCCTGCGTCCCGTGGCCCTTTACCTTAACCCATTTGCTTTTGACTGTCCGCTTGTTAAAATGCGTCAGATTATTTAGTTGTTTTAACTAACAGTAGCTGCATCTATAGAAGTCACAATGTAAGTATTTATTCCAAGCATTACTAACACTACAACTGACTTCCACTGTTTTCTCTGTAAGGATGCAATTGGCTCTACGTCTTCGTCGAGATACTCAAAGATGGCGCACATTTACACAAGGGAGGCCCTTTAAAGCCACCACTGCGCAACTTTAATCCTATGGATGACAGACAACCAGGGCCCACCACTGAAGCCTGACCTTTTCTGTTCCCATCCGTGCAAAGCACTTAATGACATTCCAAAAAATAAATAAACGAGCAAAATACACACCACAATATTTTGAGGCAAACAACTGTTTTAAATGCGTTTGATTATGTCAAGCCTACTAAATCTACTGCCAAATCAAGGCAGTAAAGTCAGTTCCATGTCGCCTTTCTCCTGTATCTCAGCCTACCTGTTAAATTTTAATCACTGCATCGCCTGCTTTTCTCACTACAACTGCTTGACCTGCACGTTGCCCATTTGCGAAATTCTTTCGTAATTTAGTCTCTTCTATTTTGCTATAGTGGGCTCGGAAAATGTCCTATACCCCTAGGTATCCAGGTACAGGATATGCCTTTAAATTATTATTAGTACACAGACTAGTCTATCACTACTCTAAATAAATAGTATGTCCCAAACATCGAATAGACTGATTAGTCTTTTAGCACCTTTGCTACTCTAGGGACTAAATCTCGTTAGCAGCCTAAAATAAAGACCAGTAGCCTAACAGAAGCGGATGAGCCGAGTTCACATCCATTATCATCACGGCCGGGAAAAGCAGGTACATATTTGAAGAAGTGATGCTCAAAAGATTCCTCTCTTGGCATTCACCGCGTGCCTTAATTGTATGGACATTAAATCAAGGTCCGCTGTGAACACGCAGAGCGGCAACCCTGTGTGGTTAGCAGCACACACACACACACACACACATTCGCCTTTACAGAATGTACTGCCAGTGCCCTCGTCATAACCCCATTTGACACTGAAATCTCGCGCCTACTTTAGCAACACTGCACTCTGGGCTCTCACGAATGGAAAAGCTTGCACCGAAATCACACGCGCTACCGATTGCCCCCTGCATACTCTGCTGCCTCTGCACCAACCCCCACCCTCAACACCAAGACCCACTTCAGTTCCAATTTTGTTACCGGACACGGTTCTGACGCAAATGGATAGCAGTATCAATAGCAACGGCCGGGTTCATGCGTGACCAATAAGACGCAAGCATAAACAAATCAGCAATGTTGCTTCGACACAATCTGCCTTTTTGATGTTACCATTCAAGTAACTGCGGTTAGATTGGCTTCTGAGCGCAGGCCAATAATACTACAGTCCAACTACAGCACCGATATAAATTACTGTCACCAAACGCTATCAATAAACAGCCCTTGACAAGCTTTGGTGTAGCTTCGGTGTACATCTGACATCAGCGAACGATGCTCCTCGCCCGCACAATGGAAACACTACACAATTGATTCAGCAGTTACTCAGCGCTCAATTCGGTTAGGTGCTTCGGGGTATTAAAACAGCTATTTTATAACCGAACATTTCCCTGCATTTACCATTTTAACTTTGTCCTTCAGAATAGCGTCCGAAGAGTTTTTTTTGTTAAAACTTGTCCACCAGTAGCAAAGCGTAACCATCCCAATCCGAGTACACTCGGAAGCATAGTTCAATTGCAGTCCCCGGTGTCCATGCGAAACGCCATCACTTGACTCTTCAGAAATGTAGCTTATGTTTGCTCTTTTCTCCCGTAATGTAATGTGAAAAGCCAACGAATCTTGAACAGACTAAAACAAAACTGTCAGACTAATTCCGTATTCCTATTTTGCGTCTTCTAGTTCTCGTACACGATTCGAGTGCAACGGTGCCTCTTGTTTTGTCGATGACTTCCACTTTTTCTTCTGCTGGCTTCAGAAAAAGACCCCGCCGTGGTCCGGGTAAAAAAAACTCCCGACGATCTCGCCCTCGACCAGCCAGAAAAACCTCTGGGACGCATCCTTCTCGATCCTTCCCTTTTTTAATCTTGATCGTCCTAGGCAGAATTTTTGGTCCAGCCCTGGATGTGTTTTCAGCCTCTCTGATCCAGTCTCGCGGATTAGGGCTCCCCTCTTCCCGTCCCAGACACTCGCAACCTTCTGCTGATTGGGCTCAGCGCAAGAGGATTACATCGGGGCATAATGACGTCATGGCCTGGGCCCAAGTTCTCCCCCATTAACCAAATCCTCATCAGCGAGATGTCCTTGAAACCATGGGTCTGACATTCCGCAGAGAGCAACGCATTATAAGGCATATTACTATATGCATATGCACGCGTAAGGATACCTGACGCACACACTTGCTGCATACGTGTGTGTTGCCTGTCCATAATTTACAGCAGGTGTAAACAGATAACTTATGTCCGAATTGCACTGTAGTAATACCAGCAAGAATAAAAACGGACAGGAATTATATACTGTACTTGTTGGGTCAGTCTATGAAAGGCAGGCAATAACTGTCACTAAAGATGTCGAGCTGATGTTACAAGGGAATATTGTTGACATACTATACATTTGCGCAATCCACTTTTGCTAACTGGGATTTTAGCTGTTCGTTAGTTCAGTTTGCTGGGCATTTCATCACGTTTAACTTCATGAGATTATGAAACTAAATTCTGTTGGTGTTCTAAATTGCAAAGTAGAGGTCTGTCAGAGTAGATACTTGTCTTCGGATGCAGAGTTTTATACGTTGTGTATAGTACAGTACTTGTTAAGGCAGACTACATGAAATGTTTCAAATGTTCACAAATGGAGGCGAGGACCTACATTAGACCTAAGATGCATTTTCCACTTGGATCATACACAACAACCTCATACAGCTAGTGTATATTACAATTTATATAGACCACACATTACGTTTCACGTGGATGTTCAGCTGAGCAACTAATAACTGGTAGTCTATATCATGTGTGTTGTGTTGTATTTTTTATTCTTACAATTTTATGATGGGATATCTGACTTACAACCTTCATATTGTGGAGAATGGCGTTGGGCGTTGAAGCACCAGGCCCATGCAGACTAACAAGGAAAAACTGGGGGGTTGGTCTAGCCAGTATAAACATAAAAACCTTACAATGAGTGACAACACAAACTATAAACATTACAGAAAAACTAACCAGGGAGATTTTCAGCTACCGTGCCAAAGGCTATTAAGCATCTACTTCAAATGATTTAGCAATTTATAGGAACTAGAATATTAGTGAACCGGAATGGAATGCAAAATATGAACTCACACGGACACGTACAGGCAGCGCACACGCGCATATCCACCCAAGGACGTTATCCTCAAATACCGCCATTGGCAGGTGGAGAGTGCATGTTTTTAGAGTGCATGTTTATGCTGAAAATCTTGTTTAACATATGTAATATATGGGGATTCAGCCCGAATGAACAATCAATGACTATGGGCAATCGAAAGTGTGTTTTTAGCAATTGCACCTAAGCTATATCTGGACTGCATATGACCTATGTGTATATTTGCTCGTTTGCTCAATTAATATTTGTCTAAATTAGAAGTAGCTAATATGGTTTCCCATCGAAAACACTTTACTGTTTCATTCTACCTCATGCACTTAAATCCGTTTAATTTTCTTTATGGCCTATAAGGTATTCTGTCTTTGACAGCGCCACAGGAACATGACATTATTTTCAACAAATCAACTATTTGTCATTAGCATACCAATGAAGCACACAAACTCGCTGTAGGTAATGTGAAATGAGGAAGATGACTTAGCAAACCCCGCCAACGCATCGAGATGAAATTTACGTAGGGTAAATCGAAATAAAACTCTGCTTAGCTGGTCTTTGCATCTGGAGTTAAACATCCTACAACCGACAGCTCAGTTTACAGACCATAATCGACGTGCTTACTTGACACTCCAACGAATAGAAACAAAAAAGTGTCTTCCCTTTAATTTGAAATGTGCGCAAACCTATTCCAACCGGATGCTTCAATCGAGGACATGATACCATTCTATGATCACATCTGCGTAAAGGCATTGTTCCTTACACAACGGTGCTTTGAAGAGCTCATCTTGCTACATAAATCCAGGCTCTCTGGAACCTCTCCGAACCTTCCTAGGAAACTGCAAACCATGGGTAGAGAAAATACCCCTGAGTGGATTCAGTAGGCTGTGCAATGACTGTCACTTTTCTTGGAGAAAAAAGAACAGAGAGAGGGGGAGTAGGAGGGAGGGAGATAGAGCGAGAGCGACGACGTTTTCTCCGTTGCTTAGCTGAGCGGCCTCCTCAAACTAAACTGCGAGAAGGGGGAGTTGTCCCGTTGAATTACAATGACATTCAGTCCCCATTCATTCACTTGCTGTCTAACGGTCTTTGGATAGCAAATCCACCCCATCGGGGGGTCGCAGCCCCCTCATTACGCCTCCAATCCCAACACGTAGTTACTACAATAGCAACAACAAAAGGCGAGGGGAGTGGGCCCCAGTTGTGCGTGGTTCGGGCACTGAACTCTGGGCCTAAGCGAGAAAATGCCCGTATGCTTAAGGTACAAGCTGTATGTGTTTAAATGTTATTTATCCCTACTTAAAGGAACAACGTTTTTCTACGTTCTATAGCCTACTGGATGTTTTGGTCGTTGGCATATATATATATTTTATTTCCCTTGGAACTTCCAGTCGCTTCCAGTCGCTGTCGTTGCGCCCAGGGATGATATGCAATTTGCCGGGGCCATTTTTTTTTTTGCCAGATATCAACAGTAAACAGGTTCAGTATAGACTGTACATTTGTCAACAATCCACCAGTCATTTTTTTTTCCCAAGGCACCTGATATGCTAAGAAATGCGCAAGTAGTTTCGACATCACACAAACAAGTGTTCCAAACACCACAGTAGACCTTGTGGACACAGAACGCCTTATTTCGAGACGTTATTAAGAAATACCATGAACACTATGGTAATTCATATTTCTACGGCGCTCTTTAATAGATCCGTTTAATTCTGTGTCGTTAAGGAAATTACGTTTAAACAATTAATTTTGTAAATGGATTTATTTTGATAGCTTTGAGTAGGATGGCTATTGTAGCTACTTGCGAGTCATATAATATGGTTCAAAATAATGCGGACTTTTTGTGGTGTGTTGCAAGTGTGGAATATTGGATGGATTTCAAATTGATGTGTCATCTTTTTTTTATATTGAATAGGGTTGCTCATTTACCTCAAAATTATGCTTCTGTGGGTAAAAAACTGAAATGTATGAACAGAGAGAGAGAGAGAGACCCCACCAGGAAACATATTGTATCTATGTACATTGTCATGCGAGCAGGTTTGTCTGGAAAGTAAAAAAAAAGGGCCAAGCGATTGTTTCCCAGGGAAATCATACCAATTTCCGAAGTGACGTTGAAGGCCCAGATAGGCACAGCTGGGTGCCTTTACTTTTGTTGCCATTCAGCCAGAGGACTGAAAGGTCATCTCTATGTCAAGGCGGCTGTGGGAGAAACGCTTTTCACATGTCTGGGCGCGCAGAAAACCTGCTCACATAAATTATATTACCTATAGGCCTAGCCTATATGGACTTGCAACATATGATTCAGTGATCGGTTCTAGCCTTAAAATAGATGCAGGTGCGCCACGCGGATATTCTAAAGCCTATCGCTTAGTGTATTTGTAGCGTATCGGTAATGTTACGACTGAAAAGTCGTTTTCTTTAACAAGCGGACTCCCCTAAACAGTGCCTTAAGTCGTTTAATGTTTTCTAATGGACGACCTGCATAAAATGACATGACTATCACAATCATTCGCACAACCCGAATACAATATTAAAACATGTAATATGCAATCTTTGCTTGGAGAGGCATAGAAAGAGGTATAATTTTGCAACCATTTCCAGAGAGCAGTAGCCAAAGGACCCTCTAGTATTGTCTTCGGATATAAAGAGAAACACCTTCACAAAAGATCCCATTGTTCGCCGCGAACAATCTAAGGGGCCTCGTAAGCTGTCCTCCACAATCATGATGGTGGGCGATGATTTGAATACGAGAGGGGCCCTCACTTTGGTGTCCGCGAAATGGTAATCAGCCAGAGAGTAAACACTCGGTCAAACCCCAGCGCTCACCGGCCCATTCAGTGATATACCCTCTTCACTTTGAATCATCCATGCTTTTTCTCTAACTCTGTTACTCTCCTCTCTCTCCCTTTTCGCTTTCTGTGTGTGTGTGTGAGTGAGAAAGCGACAGAGAGAGAGAGAGAGAGAGAGAGAGAGAGAGATCTATTAATTTGAAACAGTTTCTTCACAGGCAGAAAAGTTGAACAACATAAACGTTGTCTGCATAGTTAGTGTTCAGGTTTTAGCGTTTGCCCCTCGCCACCAATTGGCTGCAGTGATTGCGCTGATGAAGGAAATGTCCCTGTAAATAGAGGTAAGCATGTACTGCAGAAATTCTTAATAACACAGACTAGATAAAACTAATATTTTTACATGTAGATGTCATTGAAACTAAATAAAACAGCTCGCATTTGCGCTTATGTTGCGCCTTACTTTTACAGTAGGCATTTAATGATCTGTACTGAAACATAGACCATTCTAAATATATTGTAAATATACATTATTATTATTATTATTATTATTATACAATTATTACACAATCGTCTTATCAACACCTTATTCACATTTTCATAGGGATTCTTAGGACATCATTATAAGAAGTGCTGATTGTGCTGTACACAAATCAGCACAGCCCAGTCTGATGTGTACCCTGCTGTGGGCTGGGATGTTGCTAGGTAGTACAGGGGGATTTGGTATTTTTATTCACTGGCATCCCATCCCATGTGGTTCAGTAAGCACAGGATAGAATTACTCAAGATCTGTGTGTCCTAAAATATCTGGCGTTTTAAATGATTTCATTCCAATTGTTGTATTATTCAGTTGAGTTAGTCTTATCTTGCTTGGAACACGAAATATATCTGAAAACAAGCAAACACTCTAAAATCAAATTAGGTTGTATTTCTGAAAATGCATGTAAAAGCTAATTTTCCTTCACTTAGGTAAAGTTTCCACAGTACTGTAAGCTGACAGGTCTTTCTCTCCATCTCTGTCTTTCTCTCGGTCTCTCTGTCTCTCACACACACACGCATACATACATGCACGCGCACACACACACACACACACACACACACACACACACACAGGCATGTTGAATCTGCTTGCTAATGTAAAGCCTTTTTTAAATAAGAGTGCACCAACTGCCTTTCTGACGTAGATGAGATTTATGGCAACCTGACCACCCACAGTAGGTCTACAAAACCATGTATTTTTGTGAGTTAGGTCTGATGCGGGCACACACACACACACACACACACACACACACACACACACACACACACATAGCCCTTAGACTAACTTTAAATACAATATACTTTTTTCTTTATTTTAATTAACCAAGAAGAAAAGACTGTCAACCATTTGATTAAGTTGGTAAATAATAGGAATACTGGCAAGACATTCACTTTGCATGTCATTCAAACAGGTACTTTGTTGAGCCACACAGAAAGTTATAAATGTCATGACAATTGGATAAAATGTGTATAGAAACTTGCAGAACACCCTGCCAATGGGTCTATAGCATCAAGGGAAAATGTGAAATGATATTGATCGTCATCATTCTTACATCATTGTTGAACAGCTGCAAGGATAACCTCTCTGTCTGTCTCTCTGACAATATTTTGCTGTTTCTGTATGCTTTTTCTGTATTTTTTCTGTATTTTATTTTTATTTAAAGCGAGTGCATGGCTTTTACAGCTTTTCAGAACATGAACATGAATGCACCTACAATAAGCATCAAATGACTTTTTTCCCAAAAAGATAAGCCGATACAGTGAATTGTAGCTAGACAGACTTGAATAAAAGTATTTTTAGACAAACACTTTTGAATGACACATGGTAGCTTAAACACAGCCATGATTTAGATAAACAATTTTACAAACCTAAATCCATGCCTTGCAATATGCATTTATTGACAGGTCTGCTCTTCAACAGCTTGAGCATGAATTGATGGTGTCGATAAGTGACTCTGTGTTATAAATGGCAAGATTGGCTTAACAGAGCCTGTTTTGTGGAAATGGACCATGAGTCTATGCAGCATTCATAGTCTTACAGTGAAAGTGTGGATCAAGTTGAACATTTGACTTAGTGTCACTTGATTACCCTACAGCTCTATTAGGGGTCAAGTGGTGACCATAGGGTCAAATATGACTGGAAGACCAGTTTTTTCCATACTTTGTTGCAGTTACCAGTACAGTTAGTTATTTGTTCATCTATCACAATCCCCTCTTTTTAATTCATAAATTCTTTTTGCCACACTAGTTTGTAATTTGGCTATTTTCTGCACCAGACCATTTGGCCCACTGCAATCTGCACCAAGATGTTTTAAGAACATCTGAATTTCATACCAGTGACAAACAGTGTGGAGAGTTATGGCGCACAATGGCATTACCTGGTCATCATCAATGAAGGCAGGTCGGGCACTCGATATGCATTGATGCATCAGTCGCAGTGCTAAAACCAGTCAAGAAGGATTGCGCTGTCTTGCACACAAAACCAGCACACTTTCAGTTGAAAAGAAATGACATGAGCTGAGTTAAAAATGGAAACTTGGCTATAGTTGGGAAAGCAAAAAGGTTCTGTGAAAAGATCACTGATCAAGTCAAGAGGGCGAAAGAGCAGGAGTGCACTACCAGGTGTGTCTCTGTACTGTGTTAGTGTAAAACTGTGTATATTTAATGTGAGACTATATGTGCTTAAGATCACGCTGTGTAAAAATCCCTGACTGTACCTGCACCTGTAACAGAAATTGGATTAATATTTCTGTAATTTTATTTGGTGTAACTTTTTTCTGAAGTTACATCCTCTCAGCAGCTGTTATGACTATTTAAAGAAAGCTTCTTTTTAAAAAAAAAACATTCCTATAGCTATCTATAAATGCCTGCGATGAATAGAAATCCAAATGATTTTGTGGTAACACTGAAAAAACACCCCCCTCATGACACTGTGTCCACTAGCGTAGATGTAGAATAAAGTGACCTATTGACTGGCTTGCAAAGTGATACTCCTTCGGCTTTGAGTATTCTGCAAAATGACTTTTGTTTCACTTTCAAGTGCCTGTCATTCACCCACATGCAAAGAGACTGAGAGGAAAGAAAGGACAGTGGTAAAAAAATACCAGCCCTTCTTTACCTTTTAGCCTCCTGCTCTCTCTCCCTCGCCCTCTCCCCCCTCTCCCTCCCTCTCTGATGCTTCCCCACCCCCCCTCTCTCTCTGTCTTTGTGTGTGTGTGTGTGTGTGTGTGTGTGTGTGTGTGTGTGTGTGTGTGTAAGGGAAAGTCAAAGGTTGCAGAAAATGTTTGGCCCAGCATGTTTATCTGAAAATTCAACATGCATTGTTACTTTGATGAAGGTGGACATAGCCAGTCTGCTCATGGATGCATACATATGTAACCCTACAATTCATAGTCAGTGTGAATACAGTTTATTTGCATATGATATATTGTCCTGTCTTGACACAGTATTGAGCCTCTGTTTGACATGATCCATGTAAGAAAGCTTTTATTTTGCCACAATGACTCTCTTGTGTCTATTTACATTTTTTGCAAGGCAAGAATATGCATTAAAAGGAATAGTATGTATTTTGGACCTATCAGTGTCGTTCTGCTGTCTCAGAAATTCAGTGTGAAGACCATCTATGGTTTATTCAGCTTATTTTATAAGCTACTGTACACACACACATTGCACATTAATTACATATTGCACAGTAAAGATACAATATACAGATATTGCACAGGATTTCAATAGCATACATATTAATATTGCACAGTAGTGGATAGAAGTAAGTCCAAGTGTCAAGGGGGTAGACTGTGGAGTCAGTCCATGTGTGAGATCAGAGTGGTTATGGCCTTAAAAAACTGCTCTTGAGTCTGTCAGGTGCTGAGTCTTTGGTGTTAGTTTGTGTTTTAGCAAGCCCTAATGAGCTCATCTTGTGATCATGCAGCACATTTTTTCCTTACATCTTTAAAGATGGGGTAAAGTGAAAACCAAATTTTGTTTGTCAAAATAGATTGGAAAATGTTATCTAAAAGCAGTTTAAAATGCCTGCAGTTAATCTTAACCGCTTCGATGACATGCAGTTTAAAGGATTTCCACAGGTTTTTGTGGTTGTTGTAAGAAGGGGAGGGCTAAAATGCATCCTGCTTATGTCATGAGAATTACGTTTAGCACAGTATAACACAGCATGGGCAGTACTGCAGTGATGTAAGTCCACTAGTGACTGTATATAGTCATTGGAGCCTACATGTCCACACCATCTAGCCACATAAAGTACGCCTATATTTTCATCACTTTGAAACCTAAGTTTTCCTTGTTTACCTCAAAATTGACAGGGATAATTAGAAACAACTATTTTTTTGGTTTGAGAAACATGGAGACAATACTATTTTGCCTTTACGTCACCTTGAAGGAAAACCTTTTCCAGGAAAGCATTAGATGTCTGTTAGGACTTTGATGAGTTTCTCTGAACTGTTTGGCACAACTGCAGATATTTCTGCTGGCTCAGTCAACTGGCACCTCTGACTCCACCTGTGATGAGGTGCAGCTGTTTCTTGGTGGAGCTCCTGTGAGAAGAGAGCTGCAGGCATCCCCTCTCCCACATCCGCTGGTGTAGTGACCATTTGTGTCCCCAGGGGGTCATCAGACTTTCTGAGTGTGTGTGTGTGTGTGTGTGTGTGTGTGTGTGTGTGTGTGTGTGTGTGTGTGTGTGTGTGTGTGAGAGAGAGAGAGAGAGTATGTGTATTTGTATCTGAGTGTATGTGATAGAAAATATATGTTTGTGGGGGCGTGTGTATGAGAGAGAGACAGGGAGAGAGAGAGAATAAGTGAGATAGAGAGAGTGAGTGAGTGAGAGAGATAGAGAGAGTGACAGAAAGAGAGACAGAGAGAGAGAGAGAGTAAGTGAATGAGTGAGTGAGTGAGAGAGATAGAGAGAGTGGGAGACAGAGATATATATAGAGAGAGTAAGTAAGTGATTAAGTGAGTAACCCAGAAAGGGCAAGGATATGTTGAGGGTCCTGACTCCTCTGTAATGAGGTGGTAAGGTCAGTTTCTGATGGGTATGTTACCATAAAACAATAGATAGAGCAATCATTTAGACAGTCACCACACTGGCACTGATCATATAGCAACTGCCATGTGGTCTGAAGGGCCATTTTAAGTAGATAAATATATCTTTTTTATCTGTGTGTTACAAATCATGTAAGACAACTGACAAACATTTCAACTCTGACAAACTATACTTTCTCAATCAAATTTTTTGTCTCTTTCTTTCTTTCTTTCCCCTTTCTTTCTTCCTTCTTTCCTCCTTCACTTCAACATTACAAGTTTGGAAAAGGTGTAGAGATTAGATCTTCTTGTTTTGTGGTAAATATGTTGCACATACAAGTTATGTTATTATATTGTATTTTCTTTTATATGTTTTATGCCAGATGCAAAAATACAGTACATCATGAAACACTGAAAGCATTGAAACACTGAAATATAATTATAATATATAGATGATATTAAACACATTAATATCAGAACAGTGTCCATCTTTATCTAAAATATATATAATGCAATACCATTCCTTTAAACCACACATGCAAGTGTGACTTTCGTTTGTATTTTGTCCTAATGAAGAAAGATTCAGATATATTGTCACTATCAAATATAATTCCATTTTTGAAAGTGCCAAGCTGTTTTGTGATAGAATGTGTTCACATCAAGAGAGGTTGATATTTCTTTGTATTTTCCTTTTATGATTTTCTGTTGTTTTGTCTGTAGCCTTAAAAGCTTGACCCTTGATCTTTTTTGGTGTGGTCAAATGAATCTTTTCATTTTAGAATGTTAAAATGTTTCCATGTTTTTTACAATCCCAGGCAGTTTGGAACATTTCTAAAATAAATCAAATACTACTTCTCTATACATATACTGGTATTGCATTAGAGTCTACAATTAAGCTCCATCAACACAAAACATAGCCAAAATAACCTAATCATTAGCTGTTTATAACACTGCAAACCCATCCTATTTTACTTACATTACAGCTAGCCTTCGAAAGATACAGTAGGTTAGCTGGTTAAGATGTGATTTTGCTGAGGTAACAGTCAGAAAGTCCTTATGGTGAAGGGGGGGATAGGCTGGTTGGTTGGTTGGTGGGGGAGGTATAGTCAGACATTTTAGTAACATCCTATTGTTCTGCGTGTTGTTTCCACCCTCTGTTTGGGAGCAGTGTCTTCCCTATGGCAGGTTGTGTTCTGCTTGGTGGTGGTGCCATAGTACAAGGGAGGGTGGAGGTTGCTAGTGGAGGGGACGCGAGGTTGTGGCAAGATTAGACATGATTGGTTTTATTGACTGGCTCCGGTGTTTATCAGGGCTCCTTTTGTGTTGCCAGCCATTGTATGACAGGGCCAAGCCAGAGCGACTTGGCAAAGTGCAGAGCAGATATGATTTCGATATGACAATAAAGCGGCAATTATGTGCATACAAGCAAGGGCCTGCTCTTTTCATTTGTGCCTGGTGAAAGAGCAATGGAGACCAGGACTATAAAAAAGGATGAAGATGGGAATCTTAAAAGATAAATCTCATTCCCTCCCTCTCTTTTTCTTCTCTTTTAAACCTCCTGTCTCTTTTATTGTTTTTTTGGGATTGGCTGTTTGAGGTCCACATTTCCCCTCAGAGCTTATTCACCTAAATATGATTTCACACATTTGACCTCCCTCCCTGTCTTTATTTTTTTCAATTTTCATTTTCACATTAATCTCATCGTAGACTACCATCAGTTTTATTCAATGTGATTTTAATGGGTTAATTACACTTATAATAATTACGTTTCATTATACAGAACAATAGAGTTAATATAAAATAGGGTTAATATTGTTAAAAAACAATAATTTTGTAGTATTATTTTATTATAATAAAATAAGAAAATAACAATGTACGTGACAGCACAAAACATTTTTAACACTGTGTCAGATACTGGTCCTCTAAAGTAGGTTCGTTTAAAAGACACACCAGACTCAAAGGCTTTTTTTAATCCTTGCCAGGACCTGTGGGCCTGGGTGCCATGGCATTGCTGGACTCACTTCCTGAAATGCTGTTGGCTGGTTAGGGGCACGCGAGTCCTCTCACAGGCCCGGCTGTGACTGGCACCTTCATTCTGGGGGACCTAGCCTCCATTTGTTCCTCCTGTCTGCGCAACACATAAAGTAACTCACACAGCCAATAGTGTAACAGTTGCTTGTATCATTTTTATGGCCTTTGTGAGTGAGTGTGTGGAGCATGTGTGTGTTTGTGTACACGCAGGAGTGTGTGTATGTGTGTGCACGTGTGTGTATGTTTGTGTGTTTGTCAGGGGGAACAGCAGTCACACTTGGCAAAGAAGCCCTAATAAATAAATTTATTACCCACCCACCCACCCACCATCAGTTTCTCTGTCCCTTGCCCCCTCTGCTCCCTCTCACTCTGTCAATCTGGATAAAGGTGTTAAATAATCAAAATTATTCCCAGCTATTATATCCAATTAATGCCTCCTTGTGCCCTTTTATTGTGCCATAAACTGCTGGTGCTTCTGGGTTCAGTAGTCAAATACAATGAAGCTCAATGCAGGCCTTCACCCTGTCTGGCAATATCTCAACTAGAGACAGTGAGACAGGAGAAACACTGAATGAATGACAGAGACAGAGACAGAGAGAGAGAGAGAGAGAGAGAGAGAGAGAGAGAAGGGGAGGGTAAAGAGGAGGAGGGGGACTTGGCTAGAGTGTTTGGGGTCTCTTAACAACAGTTAGTTTTGGATTTCATCCTGGCAGGATGTGTAAAAAGGTCTATTATGGGCTTGTTTAAAGCACTGGCATAGATGGTGACTTTGCTTAGGCCCTTTTTGTTCTGGATCTGGCTGCATTGCATGTATAAGCTGGTCCTGCCTCTCTTGTTCCTGCACAGGGCACACACACTTGTACCACTAAAACATCTAAAATGTTGCGAGGTGAAAGAAGGAAACTGGCAACAAATGTGTCAGCTGTGAAGACAAACTGTCAAGCTTGTGAATATTTTAGGACTGGAACATCAAAAGGGTGCTGATACTCTATGCACACAACCATTGCTGTAATTTGAGTGATTCCCATAAATGTTCAAACACTCCAATTGAATATTTGTTCAGTATTATACTTGCTGTCCTTTGTGCCCTAATGTTTGTTAGTTGGTGTGTCTGTGTCTATGTTTTAGCATACATAGAAACTGTACTTGGTTATGTATGTAACTGAGTATGTACAAAGACTATATATATACATGCATACTTTGTGTTTTTGCTTTGAGTGCGTGTGTGTGTGTGCATACACACATGCATATTTAAGATCCTTCCCATTCATGGTTGAGATTGAGAGAAGGGATGACTGATAGAGTGCTGTGTGTTGTGTGTGAAGGGCTTTTTTCCCTTCCTTTCCTTAAGTGTAGCTACAGGCCAGTGACAGTGTTAATGGAGACCCCTTCACACGTCTCCATGACACAGCTGTCCTAGGTTTGAAACTAGAGGAGGTGTTAGAGCAAGCACTGTTAGAGACCGTTACCCAGGGCATGCTGTCCCCATGTGTGTTAGTTTGGAAGATAACCCCTTGAAATTACATGTCATACTCCAGTGTGTCATACTCCAGTGTGACCCTTCCCACTGACTTTAATGAAATTAATTAATTTAATAAGAATGTGCTTGGATTGCAACCATTTTTAAGCTTTTAGGAATATAGTTTATTGGATATATGTTAGAATGCTATGTTCAACCTTGCACCAGTGCTGTGCATGCTAATTCAAGTTGATTTCTCCATGAACTGTAAACTGAAATTTTACACATTTTAAATACATTCTGAATGGCTTTATATATAACATTTTGGTAATGCAGGGTTACTTCCTTAGTTGGGATGAATGATACAAAAATATCCACAACAGTTGGAGATGGTAGGGGCAGCTGATTATAGGATGAATAGGGTTTATTTGATAGCCCAAAAATACTCCCTCACTGATTTTCTTTACATTTTTGTTTTGTTTTTAAAAAAGATTTAATGAACTAAATGTGAACTAGTTCTCAATGAATATAATGAATAAGAATGTGAACTCTAAACTACTAGGTAATGTGACGTGAACTTGCATAACATGATCATACTCATACTCATACTCATGATCATGCATAAGCCACGAACCAAACAAATGACAGATATAAAAAAATATTGCTTCATGCTTTCTACCAACAGCAGTATGCCTGTGCTCTACTTGTGAGACACTGAGATGTGCACTCTCCATGATGCAATTTATTAGTTGGTGCTTATATGTGTGTGCCTGCTTGTGTTGCTTCGCAAACAAACGCAGGCTTTCCTGCTGCCTCTTCTCCAAGCTTCATGGGTGGTGGTTCCTCACACAGGCAGGTAATGGATGTCCCTGAAGGTGCTCGCTGTTGGAGGGAATCTTCTGCTTTGACAACGTGCAAGGCCATGAATCACCCAAGGCCCTCTTCACCACACAGCTTTGCTTCACACAAATTCAAGTACTCAGGGCCCACGGTTCTTGAAAAAAAACTGGAATTGACATTTCAAATTAGCATTGTTTTCTTTAATGTATGGCATTTGGCCAACACTAAAATTCTAGCATGGCTCTAGAGTATGTAGAAGTGTGATTACAGTGTTGACCATATGAATAAACACATATACGCATTTGCCACTCCTGTGCCATTGCGAGTCGCACAAACCCCCCTTGACACCAGCTTTCTCAGCGCTCTCTGGTCCCTAGTCAAATATGATGAACCACCATCACAATATGGCAGCGTTATAGAATCCAATGCATTTACTAAAAGGCACATTTTGGCAGAAAAAATAACCCTGCTGCCAATCAAGGAGTCATCCACAATATTGTCTTCAGAGGATTAATCTGCTCTGTATGGAGCCTGACGTTTCTGTCCTACTGTTCCTTTCCACTGGGCTTCGTCAAGCATGGCTGCAGTGGGTTGAAAGGCGTATGGGTCTCGCTTCACAGGCTGTAACTTCCACCAGTTTCCCTGCTCTACCTTTCGCCAGACCCCTTGACTCTTACCTTGATTTGACTTCTCCTCCTTGGTGATCTTGCTGCCTAAGTTCAGGGTTGTGTGGTGCACACTTTAATTTGAGAGTAGTCTAAATGAAAATACGGACTGAATTTTTCTATTTCTTATTTTTTTTAAAAGACCTCGGCCAACATAAAGTTATGACGACCTTCATCATGATGACAGATATTCATCTTCATGTTTCTATTTTTTTGGTCCTCTCCTCCTACCATGTGCCCCCCCCCCCCCTTTATCTGTGGTCAGAGTGAAAAAGAAGGAGGGGAACAGTTCTGCGGGTTCATTGGCAGGGCAGAATGGAGGTCACAGTTCACTGACTCCTGATGGGATTGCTTTATTGATTCAAGGCCAGAGGCTGCTTGCTTGCCCACCCGAACAGGGCCCAAGTCGGTCGAGGTGCCAGCTGGGTCGCCCGGTGCAGGGAGTTCTAAAAAAAAACCGCTTACCTTTCACGACTTAGGCAAAGTTATGATTCATGCTCCCAAATGTCCAGTGGGAATTGCATTTTTTTGCCACACCGTACATATTGTGGGTAGATGACAGTTGTACCACTGAACCCCATGCCATAGGTAATGCACTTAGAAGGGGAGCAAGAGGGATATGGTCAGGTGAATAATGGAGGCCAGCAGGAAAGTGGAGGAGAGCAGTTTTGAGATGACTTTTTTTTTTCAGAGGTCGGTGGCCCGTCGGGGTTATGGGGGCCTTGATGATGGCTCTCCTCTCCCTCACTCCTGCAGTATTGCTTGTGCAAGGTCCAGTTTATCCATGAAAGAGCTGAGGCTTGGTTCAATAAGAGTCTGTTCAAAAATGGAACTAAGCACTAATTGGACACCTTGAACAAATCTCTTTAAAACACATTGGGGGCAGAAAACTTGCCGTCTTCTGCTATGCTAATTGGATGTGACCCAATTTTCGTATAGCCCTGTCTTCCTGTAACATTTATATAAGAGAAAACTCAAACTCTGCTCTGTACATCTATGGAAATATTGAATGCTCTAGTCCTTTGCTGTCTCTTTTTCTCTCTGCTATTTTGCCTCTCTGTGTTTTGTCTGTGAGTCTCGTGGGATTTATCATGTTTGTGTGGAGCTGGAAATTTGCACTGAAATTGCTCCATGCATTTCTGCAGCATAAGGGCCTGTGATTTTCTAACCAGTTGAAATGAGTATATATTGGTTCTACCAATTATTCCACTGTATCTATATATTTTTAAGAGTATATAGATGGATGGTCAGTTTTTACAGGTTGTTTGGTGTTGGGACTAAATAATTAAAATGTATATAACAGCACTTCATCTGACTGCTGTAATCAGGATGTTATCATGGGATCTGCTAATTTTTTGCAGTTCTTCATAACCAGTTAGCTATGCCATTTTTTGGTATTTTTTGGCTGCCATGCAGTGGCTGCACTCAGTCCCTTTGCATCAGGCCCCAGCAAGGCCACAGTGTCCTTGGGAAGGGGACTGGCCAGGGTGCCTGTGGTCAAATTAACAGATCACATCCTCTCAAAATCACCTTTGAGCTGGGCACAGAGGAAGAGATGTCCACTCAACTACCAAAAGCCTCTGCAGCACCTAGTGTATCATCATTGTCAACACAGCTCTAAAAATAGCAAAGTAGAAGCAGATGTACATTTTTAATGTTTGTTATTAACATTTTTAGCTATTCATACAATGCTGTCTGCCTCTTTCTGTGACAGATAGTGCATAGGTTTGGACTGCTGTGACTATGTTGTTTCTCATCTTTTTGCCCTATCCCCTACATAAGAGACATAAGAAGCCTACTTGTACAGTTAATGCAAACATTTGATCACATCGCACAAACACAACAAAACACTTCTGCCATGCTGTCTACTATCACATCCCAGCACTGATCTAAGTTCTTCACCAGCTCATACATAATTCCTGCATCACCATCATTATTATGATCACACTTAACATGACCAGACAGACTCTTTCTGTGTATGTGTCGTGGAGAGCTGACTCACCCAGCACGAGAGAAACACCTATACACTACAGGCATGCCACATAAACACATTGTTAAACACATAAACACATAATTATTGTGTGGCCTTTTTTACATTTGCTGAAAAGAAACATTATCCGTGCTTTGATACAATCTGTTTCCTCTTTTGAAGAAACCAATCAGGACACAGTGCTTTCAGCTGTTCTATACAATTTGTTTACCAGCCACATGTGGCACAGGAAATCCAAGCTTTTCAGGTCTTCGGTCACTGCATGAGTGTTGGTAAAGTCATTGCATTGTCAGGGCTAGGCTGTGTTTTTGTATCCTTACAGAGAAATGATTGTTGTGGATATGGATATTTCGATCGTGTATCTGTATGGCTATTGATTAAATGAAGCCAATAAATAAATATTGCTTTTCTCTATTTTTATATCACTCATTTTTGTAGGCTTTAGCTCTTTAACTCAGTTCTTTACACGTTATTTCCTTTTCTGTCCATCTGGTCTCTCACTGTCTCTCTCTCTCCCGTTCTCTCCTATCTGTCCCCCAGCACTTTTCTCCTCACCCCTTTTTGTTCCTCTCTCCTATCTCTCTGATTCTCTCCATCATACATGCCTCAGCAGCCTGCCTTCCTCTCTGCACTGGCATGAAATTCACTGGCTCTGCCTTCGTCTGCCCGCAGTTTATGCTGATTGGACCAGCTGTTCCACTTAAAGTCACCATGGCAACCACAACCGGTCACCTAGCAACCGTGCCCGTCTCCCTGAGCCACAGCCAATGCTCTCCACAGGCAGAGAGGGAGGGAAGGGGGAGGGGGAAAAGGGAGGAGGAAGAGGAGGGAGTGGGTGGGTAGTAAGTGTGTGTGTGTGTGTGTGTGTGTGTGTTGTGGGGGCGTAAGGGCAACTGAAAATTCCCCTGGATTTTTTTTTTTGGTACTGTGTGTGTGCTTGCCTGCATGCATGTGACTCCAGTGGATGGTGTTTGCAAACAGGCTTTGTTATCATGGGCTGGCAGGGTGGGTACACTAGTTAACTGGGAAGGGTTTAAACATAGCCACTCTCTTACAGCAAGCATCTCTGCACCCCACTCAGCCTCTCTCTGAGCCCCATTACTGGGCCGTGGTCTGGGTGCAATACAGCAGTTTTTACATCTATAATATCTCAGAGGGGTTGCCATGATGCATTATCTATCATTATGCACTGGCTTTATAAAAACAGTTTCTGCTCATGGGATGGTCTTTGCAGAGGATTGTTCTAAACTCAGCTTTCATACATACGTACATACAAACATTAGATGTACAGTGTCAAAATATTCAAATAGAATACATTTAGCAAAATCTGTCCTTGTGTTACTTTGAAAATAAAAATCGCTAATAAAAAATGAAGATCCCCTACAAAGACACCAATTCACAGGTACAATTTGACACTACAAAGTTTTGCCTGTTACGACCCTCCAGTGTTTCTCTTCTTCTGACTATGAGGACTTTGTCAAATGTAATTAAGGGGTTGAATGTTTCTTTTTTTAAAACCCTCACCACTGGTTGAGTATAGTGCAATATGTATGTATGAGAATGTTCATGAGGTAACACTTTCATGGTTTCACTGTTACAGTGTATTTACTTAATTAGGTACAGTCCTGGTAATGTTCTCCAGTCTATCACAGTAGTTACGTAATAAGTAAAAATCCATGATACAGCCAAACTATATAGAAAACATTTTATTTTGTAGAACCATATAGAAAACATTTTATTTTAACACACACACCGTTTTAATACATTTGCTGTTTGTATTATTTAATTACTACTGCATTTTAATCAATATATAGTTATCATGAATTACAAAATTGTTCTGACAAACAGTCCTTTAGCATGCATAGTGACATGGCATGCATATATTAATATAAAAAATCCACAATAAAGTGGTACCACGAAAGGTGTACTGTAACTGTTACACTGTAACAGTGACACCATAAAATGTAGAGTTCACGTTTGCAGTGTTTGAAAGTGGTGTGTGGAAATCTGCTGGCTGCATGTTCACTGGCTGCAAAAACACTGACAGAGTTTGGCGCCCACCTGGCCCCCAGCAGATCCTGTGTGGAGCTATTCTGGGCAGCCAGATCCTCTTGACCTCTGCGTTATCTAACGCGTTAAACTAGAGCAGCTTAGCCACTACTTAGTGCTAATGGTCTTTGCTCCTGGGCCCTCGGCCACCCAAAAGGCCTTGTTAAGTATTATCTCCAGGCAGCTAACCGTGTTGTCCCCCAGGTAAGAGACTACAGTCAGGACTTTTGCACAGGGGACTATGTGCAAATGGGATCATATATGGGAAATGGGAAATATACCCATCTCAAGCCACCATACCAACCACATCAAAACAATCCAAATAAAAAAAATGTTTTATTCAGAATGTTTGAAATGCCATCAAAGCTTCTTGGTAGCCACCACAGATTAATTCCCCTGAAGATCCATCAGTG
The DNA here is from genome assembly GCA_030347295.1 of Setipinna tenuifilis. Classification (NCBI taxonomy): domain Eukaryota; kingdom Metazoa; phylum Chordata; class Actinopteri; order Clupeiformes; family Engraulidae; genus Setipinna; species Setipinna tenuifilis. Next base: position 1,334,420 of record CM059270.1, on the reverse strand, counting down.
TTAACCGTGGTCCCGCGCTAGCATGTGGCAAACTTGCTCTGTGTCACGTTGCCAAGGCTTCGTTCTGGCTCATCTTGACTTGAGAGGTCAGAAGAGCAGAAGAGGGAGAGGCTAGCAAAGGAAAACAGGTGACAGAAAGAGTGTGGAGAGAGGGAACGAGATGGGGAGAGAGAAAGAAAGAAAGGAGCGAGAGAGAAAAAAAGAGTTGTGCTGTGGCTCTGGGTGGTTTCCTGGCTGGTGACAGTAAGAGGACATCATATGAAGTGGGCCACGGGAGGGTACGCCCCCCCAGAGAACCAGGATGGAGGGAGGAGCTCATTGAAGTGGAGAGTGTTCACTGTGCTGTCTTGCTAAAAGGCCTCTTATCACAATGAAAAGTTTATCTGCATTACAGTAAAACAAACATTTTTGCATTGGTTTCATTACATTGTGCTTTCAACAACCATCACACCCACCCACACACACAGAAATTGTGTTAAAACATAGAAAGCCAAAATCCACTCAAGCAAGTGTTTCTCTTATTCCCCGTCACCCCACCCCCACCCCACCGTTCTATGAGTGGCTTCCTCTGAACCACAAAAGACCATATTCCAAAAGCTGTGTTACTGATAATGTTTTTGCACCTGTTTTACAATGCATATTTAGACAGTGGTTTGCTGTAATATGCTCCACATTGTCACATGAAGGACTAATGCCAGTGCATGTTTCCAAACAGCGCTGAAATGTGTGTGTTCTATACCCCCCTCCCACCTGTCTATTTAAAATTAAGTGCTTATGTTTATTCATGCGGGTCTGTATTGGTCTGTAAGAGCACTCGTATTTGATTTTGTTAAGCAGGGCATTTTTTTCCCTTTTCCACTCTCCCACTAGAATCAAATTCATATGTAAATCACTGCCTACTTACCTGTTGGGTTTTTGCACTCTTTAGAAAGAGATATCCTTTTTTCCTACTCTGTCCTCTTCAATACCCTCACTCTCTCTCTTTTCCTCTCCACCCCCCCCCCCCCCCCCCCTTTCTGTATCACCTCTTTCTGTGTATTTTACTGTGAGAGGTGCCTGTGTCTTGTTGTGAAAGGGTAAAGCTTCCTCTGAAGAAATCTGCAGTGGCAGTCATGGCAGTCCTGCTACTTATATAATAATACCTAAAACACTTTACAAATAATCTTACTCCCCTCTGCTGTAGCACGTCTGTGGTCGTGAGGCTGTATGCATGTATGTGTGTGCATGTGTGCGCCCTACCTACAAACCTCCATGAACATCTAGGAGCAGCACCTGTGACTGACAGTCAATTACGATAAAGCTACTACTTTCTACAATGTGTGCATGTGTCTGTATGTGTATGTATTCACATGTGATCTGTTTCTGTGTTCAAGCACTGGTCTGCCCAATACCCTACTCCTACCAAACAAAATCGAGCAGTATGAGCCAGTTAGAATGCAAACATGAGCATGCTCCAAGGCCAAGGCTTTGTGTGTGTGTGTGTATGTGTGTGTGTGTTAAGGTGTTCAAGCTAATCCTTTCAGCTCAGCCTCAGCTCCTCAACACTCTCAGCACTGGCACAGGAAATCCCAGAAGGCCTCCTGTTAGAAGATCTGATGAGATGAGGAAGGAGAAAGAAACTCTCTTTCGCTTTCTCTTGTCTCTCTCCCTCTCTGTCGTCTCTCTCCCTCTCTCTCCCTGTCTCTGTCCTTTTTCACGATTTTCTGTTTCCAATGGCCCTCATGTCCAACTGCCAGTCCCTCTATCATTTTTGCATTAACCAATTACTCTGGTTACTTCTTCCTGCTTGCCTTTGTCTCTTTGGTCAGGTTTTATTTTATAATAGTATAGAGTCAAAGCAGTGCCTATTTTGTAGCACCACTAAAACATGCAATATTGAGTTGATGACTACATTGTACATAGAATGAATGGCTCATGTGCATAATTCTGTTATGGAACAAGCCATTCTGGTAAATATGCTGCATGCTTAAGTCAATGCACTATAAAATGGAGTCTGGGCATTACACTTATCAAACATAGTCTAAGTGGACTGAGAAATATTTTGATCCCTGTATTATGTGTTATACACATATTGAGAAAACTTCTGCTCATGTGGGCTAATAGCATAATCTTCCTATTATTCATCCCCCCCCCCCCTTTTCTGTCTCCCTTGGAGATGGCGATGATAATGGCGATGACAAATGTGGAAATCAACCTGGCGAGGGAAATTTGAGTCACATAGGTGGAGTTGGTAACTAATCCCATTCAGGATTACTTTTAACCCCCCACCCACCCACCCACCCACACACACACACACACACACACACACACACACACACATACATCCTTACAGATGTTTGAAAGATGGCTGTAGGTTTCTGGGGTCATCATGCAATATTGCTCAGATTTAACATTGATTCCTCACACTCCCACTCATTAGCCATATTGTTTGCTTGTTTAATGATTGGGATGCACCAAAGATTTCTCAAGCAAAGACAGATATGCCAAGCTTAGTGTTATCACCACCATCAAGAGTCTAAATCATACAAAAAAATGTACTGCAGCAGCAACAGGATAACTAGATTAAGGGGAAAGATCAATGCAACATGGCTGACTGCCCTCTCAATAGAACAAAAGAAAAGTAACTTTCTTATAGAAAACTCCAGTGAAATGACAAGGGTGACAAAGACATGGAGAATGTAAGGGCAAATAAGGGCAAATGGTTCAGCTAACTTCTATTTCACCTACTTTATCTAAAATCCGTTTCTCTTTTTTCATTTTAGCTAGCTTGCATTTTATTTACTTTTAATTTCTTATTCATTTCCTGTTTTGTTGTTTTAATATTGCTAATTATGTCTACACATTACTCATCTCTCAAGCAAAAGCATCTTTGTGAATGTGCTACAATGGTTTTATACAGTATGTCACAGAAGTGAGTACACCCCTGACATTTTTTTCCTTTTTTTATTATATCTTTCCATGGGAGAAGTCTAAAGATATAATATTTTTCTACAACGTAAAGTAGGCAGTGTACAGCTTATATAACAGTGCAAATTTGCTGTTCCCTCAAAATAACTCAACACACAACCATTAATGTCAACAAAAGTGAGTACACCCCTAAGTGAAAATGTCCAAATTGTGCCCAAAGTGTCAATATTTTGTGTGGCCACCATTATTTTCCAGCACTGCCTTAACTCTCTTGGGCATGGAGTTCACTAGAGCGTCACAAGTTGTCACTGGAATCCTCTTCCACTCCTACATGACGACATCACGGAGCTGACCTTGAGCTTGAGACCCTGAGCTCCTCCACCTTCCATTTGAGGATGCATCCTCACCCAAGGCGTGGTCATCTTGGAGGTGTGCTTGGGGTCGTTACCATGTTGAAATACCGCCCTGCGGCCCAGTTTCAAGGGGGGGGGGGGCATCATGCTCTGCTTCAGTATGTCACAGTACATATTGGCATTCATGGTTCCCTTAATGAAGTGTAGGTCCCTAGTGCCGGCAGCACTCATACAGCCCCAAACCATGACACTTCCTCCACCATGCTTGACTGTTAGCAGGACACAGTTGTCTCGAGACTCGAGCAGAAGTCTTCAACCAGAGAGAGAGAGAGAGAGAGAGAGAGAGAGAGAGAGAGAGAGAGACTGGCTTATAAATCCGACTATTACAGGGCTGCACTCTTACCATTAGTTGCTTACTGGCGTTTCTCCAACCAGACTGCTGTCAGTCTGTCACTCACACTCTGTCTCTCATAACGTGTCTTCACGTTCTCCTCTCCCTCCTCTCCCACGATCCGTCTTTTGCTCTCTTAGAAACATTTTCATTTGCAACTAGCTGATACTCACTTTTTCTTTAAATCGCATTTCTTTCCTGCATTTCTCTCCATTCACACACAGTGTCTCTCGCACACACACAAATCCTAACAATTCAACATATTCTCAAATTCTCTCCTGACAGTATATATCAAGCTCTCATACAACCCATTATACCACATGGTCAGGATCCTCTGTTATGTTCTTGTCTGTCTTTATTTGTCATGGTCACTGTGCCTTTAAGACAATCTCATTTTTGCTGTTCACCATCTCTCTTCATAAATCTGCCTCATGTTGGCTCCCTCCTCCTCCTCATGTTCTCCATCCTTCTTGCTATTTCTCTCAGCAATCTTCCTGCTCTCCTCATGCCTTTACTCTACTTTCAGCAAGATTTCTCTTCCCTGTTTCTTCTGCCTGCTCATCCACTTCGGCTCTCTCTCTCCCCCTCTCTTTATCACCCTCTCTCTCGCTTTCACACAAACTCTTTTTTTCACTCCCTCCCACTCTATCTCTCTCTCTTTTTGCCTCTCTCTCTCTTCTCTTCTTCATCCAGGGACCCATTGCATAAGTGTTACCTCAGTAGGAAAATGGAGGTGACCTTTTGTCATCTCGGAGTGGCATCCCACTGCTGTAAATGCTGTAGTATTATCTTTAAGTGGAATTTATTCACAGATAAATCCCCTCACAAACACCCCTGCTGGCCCCCCTTCCTCTGCGCTTTTGTGTATGGGTTCTATGTAAACTATCAGTGTCATGCCATCTTCATGTAAATAAAGACCTGTAAATAAAGTAGCTGGAAAGACTAAGAATTAGAGTGTATTATTTCCTGCATTGCTTTTAACATGCACAATGTAACGGAGGAAAAATGTATAGAAATGCATTCATGCTCTTTTTCACAAAACAGCATTTATTTGCCTTTGTGTAATTACTAATGTCAAAGATACCTGCTGTTTGCCTACCTTTCATTTAACCACAACACCATGGAGTATGGACCACATTTCTACATGAATTTACATGTATACTAACATACATGCACGTATATAGTAGCACACAGGCACACAAATGCATACACGCATAAGCTCAGAAACACTTTCTTTCTCTCTCTCTCTCTCTCTCTCTCTCACACACACACACAGACACACACACACACACACACACTTGCACCCTCCTCTCATGCATACAGTGTATATGTACCCTGCAGGAGAGCAGCATAGCTATAACTCACTGGTCAACATACCATCCATTAGCACATGTGGCAGAGCAGTGGCGGGCACCTGAGCTCTTATGCTAATTAAAATGCATCTATTAAATGGCTGCCAGTCGGCCTCTTCGGGGTCCCTCGTTCCTGGGGTCCCCCAATCCTGCTGCTGTGGCCCTGTGCCTGGCCCCTCTCCTAATCAGGCTGATAGGAAAAGGCTCCCCAACTCTGTCAGCAATTACAGCGACGCACCATTGCACTAGCTGCACCACATGTTAAAGGTCAGGTCGTGACCCTCATCTGCATGGCCTACCCTCCTTCCTTCCGCCCCCTCCAACCTATTGCTCCCACCCCACCCCCACCCCCAGACTCCCACTCCTCAATGATCCAAGACTCCCATGATGCCCCCAAATGTCGCCAACGCTTCCCTGCAGCTGGGGGGGGTAAGTTGGGGGGGGGGGGGGGGGGGGGGGCACTGGGTGGGTTTGGGGTCCTTTGTGGGTTTCACTAAATATAATTGTAAGGTTGTGGGAGGTCAGTTATACAATTACCAATTCCAATTCCAATATAGAAGATTTGAAAGCGCTGACATTCTGCCCTGACTAAGATTAAACAGCTGTGTTTGGTAATGTAAATGTATTTGATGACCCCCTGAAAACAAAAATCATAAAGAGCTTTTTTGCTTTTTTTGTTTTGTCTATTACTGAATCAGTTCCTTTTCAGTGATACAGGATGTGACCGTGTGAGTTTCATTTGCTCAGGACTGGTAGTACTGATGTTGAAAAATCCATACTGTGACTGAAGTTAAGGGTCATAACATCCATTTGTTCTCTCTGCCTTGCTTCTGAGCCCTCTACGGGTCTAATGTAATATGGGGAGGTTGGGGACACATCTAAAAAGTGGCCAGTTATAAGTCAGGGTTCTTCCTGCTATAATTCCATCTGATACAAAAGCATTGTGGCCCAGCTGAAACACCTCTTCACTTTATGTAGTGTGGTTGGTCTAGCTGTATTTGGATGAATTGTATAGTGAGCAGCACAGATTAACTAGCCTAATGTGCATTTGTGTTGTTGCACTAATTTGGAAATAACCCATAATACACCAAGACACTAAAATCAACTCGAGCACAGCAGCTCATACCTAAAAGCCAAGCAGAGTGACAGCTGACTGTGGCTTCTGGCAAATGACCTAGTTCTAAAGGATGCCAAACTCTCGACTCTACCTCGCAGGAAAATGAATAAAAAATAAAACAATACAACAATGTTATAATTCATGTTTTACTAAGAACTACATTTTTAAGTTATTATAAAGTCCCAATATCAACTTTCATATCAATGATAATAAAGGGTGGGCCAAAACATGGAACCCATTTTAAATGCTTGTATCTTGGATTATAAGTACCAAATATAGTTGTTGTAAAGTTTACATTTAGGAGTTTTTAATACAGGAAAACTGTCTATTACTAGAATTTGTGAAGTGAGTTCTGCTGTGTGCTAATCTAAATGCAGTGTGCTCTTAGGAATTCCATCTCGCGCATGTAGTCAAGGAATACTCACAGCAATGGGACATAGACTTGACTAGACTTGACCTAGAGGTTTCAAAAGCGAAAATCTATTCTACTGTCTATTGACAATTTACATTTGTTTGTCAGTGTCTGAGTAAACAGTGGGTTTGGGACATTCCTGGGCCCGTGAATGAGGTTATCAGCACCACAATTATCCCCTGCATGTTGCTGGGTTTCAGGTTAATGTTGAGAAGCTTTTCCACATGCTGCTATCTGAACACAGTGGAATGGGCCAGGGATTACACAGGGATTAAAGACTGTAATCGGACTCAGAGCCACTGATTGGTCTCAAAGAAGGAGATGGCGGACTCTATGGAGTAGAGCTTCACTACGAAACGGATCTCACACACACATAAACAAACACACACAAGCTACATATACAAACCAAACATATTCAAACATTTGTAAATGGTTCACAAAAACACACACAAACACACACACTTCCACAAATGTAGACATCCTCATGTGCAAACTGCGAAATTATGTGACATTTTAATGGGGTATTAAAAATACTGTACACCATTCAGTAAATATTTCAGTCTATAAATGAAATGCAATAGGAATATTGTGTTTTTAGGTATATATGTTATATACAGTAGATGCAATAAAAAAATGTATAACGCAGTCCCTACTGCGAATGTTGGGTCAATGAAAAAAAAACCACTTCCTTCATTGTTCTTTGTTGGCAGATACAGGCCTCTATATCTGTATTGATTTCTCTCCAACTCTATTTCATATTATCCCTCTTTGACAAGTATTTGACCTTTTTGTTTTTGTTTCATTATTTTTCTCAATGGTCACAGGGAAGTGGGTGAACAGTACACAAAGATAGGAGGATGTGTTTTCCTCTTTTGTCCTTTTTCAGGAGATGGGACCCTCTTTAGCAGGAGCACAGCGAGATAACTTGAGGTTGACGTGGGGAGGGCTTGAAGGGGGCATGATTAGATGATGGCTATAGGCCAGGCAGCTGTGGAGAGAGTTTAAGAGTGTCTTAAGGAGAACTTTGATGGCTATGACAGTTTATCTTTATTATCAAGCTCTCTAATGGAAAATCGACCCTTTTGCTAGGTTGGTGGGGCCTTATCACAGCAGGATGGCAGTGGGTGAGAGGAGGGGCACATGGAGATATTAAGACGGAACAGGTGTGCAAGCAGACAACTAACAGGGGGGAAGGGCCAATTTGAATCACCTGAGAAAAATTATCAGCTAAAGTTCAGACGGGAATGGCAAGGTCTGTGTGTGTGTGTGTGTGTGTGTGTGCATGTGTGTTGTGTTGTGTTTGTGTAAACAGGTAGTAGAAATATATATAATATATATTTACACATATATTATACCAAATTAGTATGATATCAGCAAATGGATTTTTCATTTAAAATACCACCAATATTCATATATGTATCCTTTTGGCTATATAAATGTGAAAGAATGAATTCAAAAATTCAAATGGACTTTAATCCTTTCAACGTTAATGATCAACTCAGAGAAAGGTTTTAGGTGTTCATAGCCACGGAGGAATACCTAGACTTTCTTTTCTCCTTTCTTTTCTATATCGCTGAGAAAATGTATTCATATAGAATTTAGATAATTCCAGCTGAAAATGTCACAGTGTTGCGATTTGCAAGGTCATCTTTAGAAAATGTATGAAATGTGAGGATTTTAGCGGTAAGCATATGTAGGCTAATACACATAGGTGAGCCTAATAAGCAGCAGTTATGACCCACACATTAATTAATAAGGAAGAACGAAACACATCCTCCTGCAAGAGGCAAGAGATTAGCCCAGTGTGTGCTATTTATACATTTGCAGGTTTAAGCTAAATTACTAAATGTCATTCAAAATATTGCATTTTATTTAAGAGCAGCTTACATTAAGTCGTGTTTTACTTACACACATTGACATGTCTGCCATGTAGGATAATAAAGACAGTCTAACTCATTTAAAATGTCTTACCAAAACTTCACTGCTGCCCTTGGCTATTTAAAGCAATTTGTTTAAACTGCCATCTAACTCTATACCGAACCTGGTTGCCTATTTTGTCGACTAATCTCGTATGAACTGTGGCCATTGGTGAAGAAAAGGTTCAAATGATAACGAACAACGTTCAACGGCGGAAAAGGACAATAGAAGTGCTGGAGAACGTTTGTGGCCTACCAGTCCTGTCGAAGTCTGACCTCCTTTGTCTTCGCGTACACGCGGGGCACACAGACAGATGGGGCGAGCAGTCTTGGTGAATTTGTTACCTTTCGCAGTGACGTGCAATATGTCCCCGACCCGGCAGACCGCGGGGAGACTGCAGCTGTCCATCCGTCACCGACTGTCAGAGCGGAACACACGCGCTTTTCGAAGCAATTACGTTTTCTGCGAAGACATCAGCATAATAATTGCCGCGGTGATGATAACGTCATCTTATGCAGCTATGACATAGACTATGCACTAACAAAGAGATTGTTTATTAATATCCAAGCAGAATGTTTTTCACCGCAGGCACCACAGCACTAATATTGTTAATGTAGAAATGCAGTTAAGTTTGCACTACACTTTTGCATTGCATTGTGGGCTTGTTGAATAAAACTGGCCAAACGACCACCGTCATATAATACACTATGTACTAGCTCTTAATGCCAGAAAAACACTTTTTAAATCGTTTTTCTCGCTTAAACTGCAGCTTTGGTTGTAGGCTAATAAGGTAGCTTGCAACTATCCCACTTATATGGTGCATAATTATCTAACTTAATTTTGTGCAGTGTATAGTGCTATCTTTGGAAATATATTTGTATACCATATTCTTTAATGGATTTATCTGTGTCTTTTGTTGCATACCTGCTGAGTGTGCGGTATTACCATTGGATTATTTTTTGCTTTTGAACAAAAAATGGCTATCTGTAGAAATGCACTGATACACTCTGCAAACATTTAATTTGGTTTCGTAACCTTACATCAAATATGCAATCCCTGTGCAGTGCGAAATATTAATCTGACGTTATGTAACCAGGGCGGTTTCATTTTATTCAGAGAGTATTCTCCACAAGCTGTCTGTGCTATGCAGTCCTATCCTCACTCATGCCACGAAACCGCAGGAAAAGGCAGACTGATCTCTAGCAGAAAATGCACCGCGCTGGCGTTTGACAGTCACACGCACACGCACGCACACACACACTGTACAGCGACCGTCTTTGTGATGCCTGGAGCATTCAAGGGGTTTTCTAGATTTTATACAACAATAAATAAATATCACGAATATTAGCGACTATAAAAATGTAGGCGCCTGGATTTAATCCAATGACCACGCTCCCACAGCGCCGCTTCCAATCGTGATTTATCACCGAAATGGCTGACCGAGGGGTGAGCGCGCAGTCTTTAGAGAGAGCTCTCGTGGAATTGGTGTAATTTGCGTGAACGGGCGTTGATTTATGAGCACGGTAGAGGTTAATGACGACGTTGCTCACGTTTGTTCTTTTCATTGTTCTGTCCTTACCGAGAGGCGAATGCCCGTGTTCGGACCTCTACCTCCTCGCGCAGAATAACCTCTGACACACCTGACCTGAAAATTCGCTCATCTGAGTCCGTGATAATAGTTTGTGGACAGAGACTGGGACTTCTCCTTTATAAGCGTTGGACATCTATTTAGAGTTAATGGTGTTAGAAATACTCGAACGCTTCGTAGCTCAAATGGACGCCATTACAGTATGCTCCAGAAAACCCAATATCATAATGAGGCAGATCTGATATGTTATAAAAAATGCCCAGAGTATAATTCACCAGCAACCCAGAATACCACAGATGCTGCTGTGCTTGTGCCATTTAGTCATAACAATACACAGAAGGACATGCACAATACATAAAACTGCCAGAGTAGCCTATATAACTGAACTCGGAGACACCCAAGGCCAAAAGATAGATGATAGAGGGAAAGAGACTGCTAGTTGTGTGTGTGTATGTGACTGCTAGTGTGCGAGTGTGTGTGTGGTGGGGGGAAGAATAGTGAATCAAAGAGAGAGGATGTGTGAGAATGGATTTGAGTAGTGAATGTGTGAACAAGGCAATGGCTCTCTCTCTCCTTCTGACTTATCAGTGATTCCATATCTCCCTAGGCATCATCCAGTGTCTCTCTCTTTCTCTCTGTCTCTCTCTCTCTCCGTCCTCTGGCCATGCACAGAGAGCAAGGGCCACTGACAGTGCTCACCTACCCGTGTCCGGAGTGGGGAAGAGAGCAGGTGTGTGTGGCCTCCCATAGGCCTTCTGAAAACCCAGGGAGAGGATGTGTCTGTTGGTCCATGGAGTCATGGAGGCTGGCCTGTCACCCGGCCCACTGCCTCTCCTGCACACCACAGAATGTGAATGAAGAGGAAGAGACAGAGAGAGAGAAAGAGAGAGAGAGTGACACAGAGAGAGAAAGGGCCTACATAGAAAAATGAAGGGAAGCAGAATGGAAGATGTGCACAACATCGAAGACAAAGGCAGAAGATGCTCATGTAGTTTGCCAGTATCATGCCTAACTATAAAATAACAGCTCTCTGTGTGAAACCTTAATTTTTTCCCAGTCAAGCCGAGGAAAAAGGAAATCAAGCAAAGATGAATGCAGAGACTAGATAACAAATCCTTGAGATACTTGTCATCAATTTTGGAGAGGATCGCAAATCTGTAAAAAAAAATCACCCCTCTCTCTTAGAAAAAGATTTTAGCACTTCTAACTGCTAATAGAAAACCCAGATGGCTAAGTACTTAGAACACATTTCTGTTGGAGATGTCACAGTGAAATGTGATTCAAAACTACTTGCGTGCTGTCTGGGTGAAAAATGTAAAAGTATTTACCAAACAGCCATGGTGTGTGTCACTCAGATCAGTTTTGGGGTTTGAAGTTGGCCCTTGATTGTGCCTGAGTGCTGTCAAAAAGAATTTGCTAGCACTCCAAGGTCCCCCTCCGAGGAATGGATTGTCTTCCTTCTACAAAATAAAATATCTGTGTGTAGTTCTCACAATGAATTCTAAACATCTTCTGACAGATTTTCTCAAGTCGTGAAAGAGGAGTGCTCTCTTTCTCTCTATCTTTACTCTCTCTCTCTCTTTTCACACTCATCTGTGCTTCCTCTCTCCTTACACAAAGTCGCTCACACTTCTTCCATGGATTCGGCAAGTTTGTGAGGACAGAACTTTGAACATCAGTCTATGGTGGATTCGCTTCCAGCCGGCTTCTAAAATCACAGGGCAGAAGATTTTTCATATGAGCCTTGTGAGAGAAATTGCTGAATATGTTGAAGTCATACTTAGTCATGTCTGAAGTCATCTTTTTGTTACAGTTTCAGCTACACACAAGCCTATCTGGGTTCTCTGCTTGTGTTTTTTGTTTCAGCTTAGAGAGAGTGCAAATGCAATTATGTGCAATATAAACATACATTTTTAGCACCAACATTGAAAAAAAAAATCTTGTCTTGTGTTTGGAAGAGGGACTCCCTCCCTTAAGTGAGCAGGACTTTATAATGTAAGGTCTTTGTTACGTCCTGCATCGTATATTACTAACCATAACCTAATCCTGACCTTAACCTCATAAGGTTCAATGTGTAGAATTTCTCCCAATTAGCCGATAGACCCTAACCCTAACCCTAGCCGTATTACAGCTACCTTGCCTTCACACTTCAAAAAGCTAAGATGTCATTCACTACTTCAGATCATGCTGTACTGCAGGGCTATAAAACGAAATTAGGCTAATAAATGTAAATAACACTTCTGGTACTGTTACGTATTGCAAACAGGAGCTACTAAATAAATCTACTCAGTTATATTGCAAACACTGAAGAGCCAGTTTGCTAAACTAGCTTGCTAGTCTAATAATTTGCCACTATTGTGTAGACTAACCTATAAAGAACTGAACTTAGACTGGAAATTGACTTTGTGACTAAATCAGTACGTGCACATGGTAGGATCGTATTGGATTTCTCCAAATCCAATGTTGTTACCCAGCAGGTGGTCTGTCCCAAAATCCAAGTGCACAGGGAGTTTGTGTAATCAGATAATGGTCAGAGACCAGGGCTGCGTTTCCCAAAAGCACTTAAGTACTACTTAAGCCTAAGTAGTACGTAAGTTCACACGTAACACCATCGTAGAGTCCACGGGCCGTTTCCCGAAACCATCTTAGCTAAGAACTATCGTAGGATCACACGTAACTCTAAGTGTGGTCTGGAGTAGTCTTACCGCGCTAAGATTGATCTTAGCGGCGGGGCACAGTGGAGACACCCGGAGGACTTGTAGCGAAACTACTCCATGTGCACAAGAATATAGTCTATGGTCGCTGCGTAACCATCATGGCACAGCGAAACCAGCGACATAACAGCCGTCCCTCATATTTCTATTTTCTTTTCATTAGCCTATGTATGTGAAGCACGTTGGTGCTGCCCCGCTGTGTGTAAATATGCTCATTAACCCTCCAGTCGTGTTCACCTCCAGCCCCCTACTTTAGTGTCTGTTTTAACTGCTCTTTTCCACCACCATTTTTTTATTAAACATTCTTTAGTTGAGAACAATGTTTCAAAGTAGTGTTTAACAACAGTTTATAGAAGTAAACGTGAAATAACATCAGTGAAAATACAATTGCGCACTGAAAATGAACTACAAAAATGTAGTTCTATATTCTGTATTTTCTGTATGTTAAATGAATGTACTCTGGATACCCATTCGTTTCCTATGGCGGTCACTTTTGACCGGGAACACCACAGGTGTAACCCGGTTGATTAAAACATCCAAAATTGAATGAAATAGGTAGGCTAATCATCACTTTTATATGTTCAAGTACACATGTGTGGAGGATATCATAAGGTCTGGAGGTAATCAGATGTAAAACATAATATTTATGAGTAGGCTATTATAAGTTGTAAAACGGTAAGATTTGACCCGAACACGACAGGAGGCTTAAATTACATAAAAAATGTTTTATAACCATATTATGTCGGACATTAGGGCCTATATCAACATAGGGCCTAATTAAGAGAAAGTGTTAAATACACAAAAACACAGACGCAGAAGTGGTAAATTTCAAGTGGAAGTGCAGGTTACTGAACATAAAAGTGCGAGTCTTTCAAAACAAACTCAAAAGAAAATTGTAATGACACGGTGACGGGCCTCAACACCCGGCAAACGGTCGCGGCCCTGGCCCTGTCTGTTTCCGCCACCACCGCCATAGTCATCGTCGTCATCATGGACCATGGACAGCTCCCTTTAAGAACGATCTTAGAAGCTGTGCACGCGCGTTCATGTACGACGGTGTTTGGGAAACAGGCGTAGAAAATCTAAGAACGTTCGTAGGATCAATCGTTTACGTTGCACTTAAGCCCAAGAACCATCGTTATCGGGAAACGAGGCCCAGGGCTGCGTTTCCCAAAAGCACTTAAGTACTACTTAAGCCTAAGTAGTACGTAAGTTCACACATAACACCATCGTAGAGTCCACGGGCCGTTTCCCGAAACCATCTTAGCTAAGAACTATCGTAGGATCACACGTAACTCTAAGTGTGGTCTGGAGTAGTCTTACCGCGCTAAGATTGATCTTAGCGGCGGGGCACAGTGGAGACACCCGGAGGACTTGTAGCGAAAACTACTCCATGTGCGCAAGAATATAGTCTATGGTCGCTGCGTAGCCTAACCATCATGGCACAGCGAAACCAGCGACATAACAGCCGTCCCTCATATTTCCATTTTCTTTTCATTAGCCTATGTATGTGAAGCACGTTGGTGCTGCCCCGCTGTTTGTAAATATGCTCATTAACCCTCCGGTCGTGTTCACCTCCAGCCCCCTACTTTAGTGTCTGTTTTAACTGCTCTTAAATTTTTTTCCACCACCATTTTTTTTATTAAACATTCTTTAGTTGAGAACAATGTTTCAAAGTAGTGTCTAACAACAGTTTATAGAAGTAAACATGAAATAACATCAGTGGAAATACAATTGCGCACTGAAAATGAACTACAAAAATGTAGTTCTGTATTCTGTATTTTCTGTATGTTACATGAATGTAGGCTACTCTGGATACCCATTCGTTTCCTATGGCGGTCACTTTTGACCGGGAACACCACAGGTGTAACCCGGTTGATTAAACATCCAAAATTGAATGAAATAGGTAGGCTAATCATCACTTTTATATGTTCAAGTACACAGTGTGGAGGATATCATAAGGTCTGGAGGTAATCAGATGTAAAACATAATATTTATGAGTAGCCTAGGCTATTATAAGTTGTAAAACGGTAAGATTTGACCCGAACACGACAGGAGGCTTAAATTACATAAAAATTGTTTTATAACCATATTATGTCGGACATTAGGGCCTATATCAACATAGGCCTAATTAAGAGAAAGTGTTAAATACACAAAAACACAGACGCAGAAGTGGTAAATTTCAAATGGGAGTGCAGGTTACTGAACATAAAAGTGCAAGTCTTTCAAAACAAACTCAAAAGAAAATTGTAATGACACAGTGGCGGGCCTCAACACCCGCCAAACGGTCGCGGCCCTGGCCCTGTCTGTTTCCGCCACCACCGCCATAGTCATCGTCGTCATCATGGACCATGGACAGCTCCCTTTAAGAACGATCTTAGAAGCTGTGCACGCGCGTTCATGTACGACGGTGTTTGGGAAACAGGCATAGAAAATCTAAGAACGTTCGTAGGATCAATCGTTTACGTTGCACTTAAGCCCAAGAACCATCATTATCGGGAAACGAGGCCCTGGCCGACTCTGCTATGGTAGGTGGTGCTGTAGTCCTTTCAGTAAGTAGTATTAGAACTACTTCTAGTTGATGGCTACTAAATAAAGAAAATAAACAAACTATCTGGCGGCATACAAAGATGCGTTCAATGAATTTCACAGAGCAGAATTTGTCTACATGTTGTGCATTCTGCTGTGTTTGGAAGTTTGTTTTCGTTGATACGTGCGCAGTACACATCGTCTTAAGCCTATCGGATTCGTGAATCCAGTTCTTATATGATCTTTAGCCTGTGCACATGAATTCGATACGTTCCCAATCTGTTTACAATCCAATTAAGCTCATTCATGTGCACACATCGTTATCTTTGTGGATTCTTACTATTTGATGCAAGTGAAGCCCAAAGAAAGATGGCTAAGTTAAGCTACACACTAGCCTGGTATGCACATGACTAGTTAGCTCCCTTGACATGCTAGCTTGTAAAATTGCCTGCAACCAAAGTTAGTAAAAGAAGCATCAAGTCCCAAAATACAGTACTAGCCTTGCATTTAAGTTAGCATGATTGTACTCATGACAATAGCAGAAATACTCATTAAAAAGTTATCGTATGGTGTCAGATTTGTGATTTAGCCTCTGCTAGTGAGTTTATCGTATTGAGGTTCGTTGGCTGACGTCAGCAGTGGTGGTAAATATTCCTAATAAAAAACACACATTTGTGAATGGGCGACATAGATTTTGACAATGAACAACTGAACACTGGGGCACAAGGTTAGGGTCATTTTTATTGTCTTAGAATGCTTAAGATATCAAAATGGCTAACAAAGTCAACCATTATGTACCAGGCATATCATGAGTGACCTAACAAAGACCTTAGATTCTGCCCATCAGGGCAAATGCTGTGTTTTTAGGGAATCTTGTTTGGGAGCAGTGTAGAGCATGCAGAAATGAATACAAAAATGCCTATGTTAGAGCCAGAGAGTCTGGGTTTTAAACAGAGAGTAGGGTTGTAGACACAGAGTAAGTTTTTACTCAAAGTAGGGTTTTACATTAACCTTTATCATGCCTTTTCTTACCGCTGTTCTTTTTGTGGCTAAATGGAGTGTCTGACAGAGTTAGGAAAGTAGGCATGATAGGTGATGGATATATTGTAATCAGATTAAACACAAGAGTCAAAACGGAGGAAGAGTGAGAAGAGTTGACGAGAAAAAGGGAATGGGTGTGTGGACAGTACAAATTGGAGAGGACACTGAGATGACAAGTCAATTTCAAAAGTAAGAGAAAAGAGGAAGTGAAGGGAGACATTGGAAGGATGAGGAGGAGATGTCCAGTGGGGTGGCAAAGAGATAGCAAGAGAGGGAGAGAGAGAGAGCAAAAAAAGAGAGTGAAAGAAAGAAAGCCAGTACTGGTTTACGGGCCTGTGCTTTGCTTGGCATGGTGTCACACAAAGGAACAGCTCCGGAGTGCCAGGCTCTGCTGTCAACAGTCAGGCCATCTGTCATAAGAGGCTGTGCCTCAACCAGTGTGTGGCACACACAAAATGCTAGAATCCAGGACGAGCAGATCGCAACAATGATTAAGCTTTTGCATGTCTGAATTTTTCAGGACAGTCAGGCTGCCACGTCAAAGAGTCAAGAGATTCTATCAGAAGTGTTTAATTCATACCCTTCATTTTCAAGTGCTGTTTTGTGCAACTTTGTGTGATTTGTTTGTATGGAATATTCTGAGTGAGTCTTGACCTTCAGTGATAATATTTTAATACTTTCCGAGGTCTCGTCAGACTTATGACCTTATATAGTGTGTTTGCCGGTTGGAGTCTACTGAGCACATTGTTGTGTAGTCTTTTGAGGGCCAAAACATCTCAAACACATTTCAAATTCTTATATTTTAGATTAAAAAATGATATAGAGTACTAAATATTTTTCTTGCATAACTGACATACAGGAGTTTTTGAAATGTTGGCTAAGTTATCTGGACATGAATGGAGCCGAATTAAATATGTCTTTTATGTTAGGGTAGATTTTGGCCCACCCTATTAATCACTATATATTTAATCTCTCAATACAAACATCTTATTGTATTTACTTTGACTGCGTCATCCATGTCATCTGTGTGGTTTGCATCACAATAGTGGTCTAGGTCTAGTAGTGAGAGACAAGGGGTTCAGTCGTGCAATAGGTTGCATGCACTGTGCTCTGTGTGCTCAAGGGCTTTGCAGAATTGTCGCCCTTCTGTTGGGGTGGAAGGTTAACGGTCGATGGGGATCATGAACAGTAGCAGTTGTCTGTGATGAGGGAGGGCTGTGGTGTCTGTCTCGATTTTTGGGGTCACTACCACCCTGTGACCCTACACCCCCTGCTCCCCAACCCCAGTGCAGCTGGCTCCACCCACTGTTGTCCTGAGTGGAGTTTGTCTGTAAACTGCCATGCATTGGATTCCTATCTCCATACCAAACTGACAGGCTTCTGGCAGACTGGAGTGGTCATTCAGATTTGATGGAGGTAGAGTTTGGGGGGGTGGGGGGGGTGTCTGGTGCTAAATCATATCACTCTCCTGACCCAAGCCTTGGAAAAGCACCCCCTCATACACACAGACAAACAAATAGTAAATACACACACACAAACACACACACATAAATAGAGGCAATTGTAGCCCACTTGTGCACCCACACACATATACAAATCACACTTGTGTGGTGGTACACAGACACAAATGCGTATTATCACACTTATGCACTCAGATACACGCACAACGTAGACACACATGTACTTATTTCATGAAAGAAAGACAAACACACACAAGCACACATACTTTGCCTCTGACCTCACCCATCCCCCACTTCTCCTCAAACTCCTCAGCTTCATTTAGTGCCCCTCCTGCTCGTACACACATACATACACACACACACACACACACACACACACACACACACACAAGCTTGACCTGCCTGAGGAGGCTGGCGCTGCTGCTCCGCTGAAAGGGGAATTAAGGGCGCCTGCTCTATGCCTCCATAATCCTTCACCACACCCAAGGACAGACACACACACACAGGGCCCCCAGCTACAGACACAGCCTCCTGGTTCTCACTCATCTTCCTCACTCATCCAAAAAGAAAGGAAAATACACAGAAGACACATTAAACATGTGAAGCAAAGAATGTAAATGCACACAAACACACACACATGCACACACACAGTGTTTTTTTTCATCAGTAATTTAAGAATCACATCATACAATACTACTACACCCCAAACACACACCCTCACTAGCCCAGGATAATGAGTGTACACCATGCTAATATAATAATGCCATAAGTGGTCTTGTGATGCCCTGGGTTGCACTAGGCCACAGTTCTTATTATGTGCAAGGCGTCAGAGCTGCCACCCTGTCAATAATAGGAGCTGCTGGGGCTACCACGGGGTCCATGGAAGTATGGCTGGTAGTCATGGAAACAGGAGGATATGTGCTCGTTCAGGATGGTGCATCTGATATTCCCTTACACACCAATCACGCGACACCCATGTTTTATACGCTAACAATATACACTTTGTTGAAGGAGACAGAGAGAGAGAGAGAATATTGACATTGTTGCAGTATTTCTAGTGATTATGAATACTTCACTCTGGCTGAGCTTCACATGGTATTTTCTGCTATCATACTGGGCATAGTATATATTCTGAAATATGCAAGAATGTCACCATTTTGTATTTAAAGGTTGCATGCGTGCAAGCTGTATATGATATGAGCTTTGTTCTCTGTTGTGTCAGTTGAGTGTCTATCCTCTTGAGGGGAGAGGCACTTAATCTCAGTAATCACGCTAATTAGCATTCAGATAATGCACAAATTAAACTCTGCAGTGTGTTCCGCAAATCTATTTGCATATCATGCTCTGAACATGGAGTGACAAAGATTGAAGATGTCTGGTGTCTGGGTGCTGCAGAATTACATGTTCACATGATAATTAGAAAGTTTGCTGTCCTCTGCTTATTGATCTGACATAATTTTGATGCATGAATAAATTTGGTGTTTGTGTTTGTGTGTGTGTGTGTGTGTGTGTGTGTGTATGGGTGAAAAAGACAGAGGAAAAAATAGAAAGAGTGTGTGTGTGTGTTTATGTATAGGTGTGTGTCCGTGTGCACATACATATCTGTATGCTCTTTTCCAGCCAGATATAGGTGTAGGTGTATTCACTTTGCTAAATTTGCAGGCGGCAGCGCAAGACAGCCTGGCCTCATCACCCTCATCTTGTTCTCCTCCCCTGATGTAGTGGGAGCGGGCGAAAACAGATCTATTTAAATGTGTTAAGTGAACTCCTACTCTTGTCTAAACGAGCGCTGTGGAACGGGTAATTAGTCTGCCATGGCAGCAGTGATTCCCCAGTCTCTCCCTGCAGCTACTCCATGCCCCCCCCCACACACACACACGTGCAGAAGAGAGGGAGAGAGAGAATGAGAGAAAGAGACAGAGAGAGTGAGAGAGAGGGGGAGAACAAGAAAGAGAGACAGACAGAGAGGGAGTGAAAGGGGGGGGGGGTAAAGAGAAAGACAGAAAAAGAAAGGAGGAAAGTAAGAAACAAGGAGAGATAGAGAGCATTGCTGTAAGGGGTGCCCTTCACTCATGCCACATTACAGCTGCTGCTGCTTCCCCCCCTGGCCAATGGGGACATTTAAGCTATTGTTTACATAAAATGTATTGTGTATGTGTGTGTGTGTGTATGTGTTGATATTGTTTTTGCGGAAGTGTGTGCGCGACTATGAAGGGTTATGTGGCAGATTGTGTGTATGAGTGTGTGTGCGCGCGTGTGTGTGCTAACCCAACCTCTGCTGCTTTGTTTTGCATGAATTTGCTCTGAATCAGCAGTTTGTGGATAAACAGCAGCAGGAATAGTTTTAATTACTCTGTTAATTGATACAAAACTAAAAAGGCCCTAATTAGGTGTAATGAGACAATCCGCTCCCCGTCACCACAGACCTAATGGTTTAGCACGTTAGCACACTTGTGCACTGAGTTGATTGTTCTCCCACAGATTAACATATGAAAGACAGGGCAGGGGTGGGTTGATGGGGGGCAGTTCATACACATGTCAACCGAAATGCAGAGATCAAATAATAAAAACAAGAAACAATTATGTATGTAATTAGGTGTATCTTGAGTCTAAGGTGGATGTGCAGACCACAGATTTGCTTTTTTTTTTTTTTTACAATTGAGTGTTATAGTACAATACTGCACTGGATGTGCTTAGGTTTACAGTCTATGTTGTCCCTTTTCTGATTGATTTCCCTCTCCATTGGTGCCCTAAATATCACAAATTTGTATGTGTGATGCAGTGGAGATTTCTCTAAGACTGCAAGGGAAGCTCAGCTTCCCCTAAAATGTACAAAAAATGTAATGGTCAATGTTTACAAAATGCCTTAAAACGTGTTCATTTCAAACACCAGTTTGTTAATAATAGACCCATTATCACAAATCAACTGAGTTGGTGTTGTTAACTTAGCATTCCACTTTGTTCTCATGGCCTATGGCCAACGCATTTCCTCATAGACGTCCAGCGTCCATGCACTTCAATGGGCCAGCACGGACCCCTCATTTTCTATGCATGGAAACTGGATGGTCATTGGAGAAATGCCATTTTTTTCTCCCGCCCCCGGACGCTGAGCGTCTCTGGGGGTGAATGGAATGGTGGGCGGAGTTTTTCTGGTGTGGACTTCAAGCAGTCCCCGCGTTGATTGGTGAACCTCTGAATCCAGTTTTGATTGGCTGGCGTTCAATCCCATCGCGGATGTTGCATGCGAAGTCGTAAGTCAAGCAGTGACCAATTTCTTAGCATTTCCTCAGCGAAAATACTTTTCTTACACTGTATATAAATCACACTCACACATATTTCAGTTTTGGTTTATTACAATTTTCTTGTTCGTATTTAATTTCGTTTCGTTAGAATTCGTTTCGTTAGGTTGGTGCTAGTGCTACTTAAGTTCAGCTCTCCTGAACTAGCCCGCTAGCGCACCTACACTAGCTCGCTCACGGATGTGTCTGGTCAAAACTTGGCTTTGAGGATTTGTCCAACTTTGACCGAGCATATAAACGGCACGAAAAGAGCAACGAACATGTCAATGCCTGTGCGAGATTAAGTTGCCTCGGCAGAGTTAGAGTTGAACACGCACTTGACGAAGGTGCTCGCATTCAAGTAGCAAAGCACAACGCAAATGTAAAACAAAACCGAGCATTCTTAAATCGCCTCATTGACGTACCGTCATTGCTTGCCAGGCAGGAGCTGTCATTTAGGGGGCACGATGAAAGTAGCCTAAGTGATAGGGTCACAGACCATTTTCTAGAGAAGGAACGAAGGGTAGAATTTACATATAAGTAAATGGACAAATTTTATGATTAAGTTGGCAGTGAGCTTCCCCTCTTTGGAATACCAGCATCCGCCACTGGTGTGATGTATGTACAAAGAAAAAAAATCATAAACCTGAAATCGTCCACATTTCAATTGGTGCTGATGCAATATGATGCCAGTAAATTACTACTAAATTACTGAGGGCACAAATAGAAACCATACATTTTTAGGGGTTCCATACATGTGGTATATGTGTGCGCTTGTGTGTGCATGAGGGTATATGTTGTGCGTATGTGTGTGTGTGTGTGAGAGAGAGAGAGAGAGAGAATGGGGGAGTTGGGGGTGGGGGGGGGGGGGGGTTGGGGGGGGCTTCAAATAGGCAGGGAGAGAAGCAGAGAGAGAGAACAGAAGATAAGATAAAAGCCTTATCTCTGTGTCCAGAACTGGCGATCACTTAATAGTTTATGAAGATTTAGAGATCTGAGCAGACTGCAGTAGAAGATTTGGAGAGAAATGTGTGAGCACAGGCACACGTGCATGTGTGTGCAAGGTTGTGTGTGTGCGTGCGTGTGTGTGTGTGTTTGTGTGTGTGTTTGTGTGTGTGTGTGTGTGCAAATTGATAGGTTGCTTGATAGAGAAAAAGAAAGATTAAACATGAGAAAAAAACCTAAAATTGTTGTCTGAGTAATATAGCCGGACATGTTGCACAATCAAATCAATATTAATACACTGGGAGGAGGAATATTACTCCTGGCTTTAGAGTGAGTGGCAGTGAGATAGATCACATGGAAGAGGCTGTTCATCTGACACCCATTTTAATAAAAAAATAGAATGACATCTTTTGCTGAGGCTGTACTTTTTTGTGGGTGTTTATTCCTCTGTGTGTGTGTGTGTCGTTGTGTGTGTGTATGGTATTCCTTTGCATAAGTGTCTTTATTCCTGTGTGTGTGTGTGTGTGTGTGGGGGGGGGGTTATTCCTCTGTGTGAGTGTGTTTTTATTCCTGGGAGTGTGTGTGTGTGTGTGCATATGTGTGCATGTTCATGCGCACGCCCATGCTGAGTAACTGAGTGCTTCCCTGCATGCATGAGTGTGCTCGTAGGTGTGTATGTGTGTGTTACATGTGCCAAGAGGCTCCTGGGCTGTCTTGTGAGGGTGTGATGTTAGAGTAATGTTGCTCTTCGGCTTTTTAGTAAGGGTTTTATGTTAGGGAAACGTTCGGCATGGTGGTGGTACGGTGTGGTGGGAGGACTGTCTTTGGCACACACTGCTCTCTCCCTGCATCCCCTACACACACACACACACACACACACACACACACACACCTGGTGATTGTGTGCGTGTGTCTGACTGAAGCACCAGCACATGCAACAAAAAAGCGAGGATTTTCTTTGGCTTGTTTAACAGACATCTCTCTTCTCTTCCCATTTGATATCTCTTTGTGTCTTCAGCATTTCACTGCCCCTTCTCTTCTTTTCTCTTATCTTTTCTATTCGCTTCGCCTCTGCCTCTTTGTGCCATGCCATTGCTCTGTTGCTCCTCTCTGAGTCTGTGTACTGTTAGTTTCCATAACTCTGCATGTCGTCAGGTTGGTGTGAAGAGGTTTTCAGGCGGCACAAGGACTTAATTGAATGTAATTGTGCCCACGGAGTGAGCGTGCATTTTTTAAGTGGGAAATATGAATTAGACTAGAGAGACAGGACTGCACTTTCTAATGTCAGCAGCTGACAGGATTTTCTCTATGAAACAATTATATTTGTGTGCATTCAAAAAGTTTGCACTTATGTACACAGTTGTCAGCACACATGCCCATTCACACACACACACACTGTAAGGATTGGCTCCGGAGGCGGTTGTAGCTTCGCTGTTTGCTTTATTGATCACTCACTTGTCAACTCAACGGTAGGGGTACACTACTAGAATGCCCTTCGTCAGGCCAGTGCCTTACTGTATATCAGGGACTTACTGTATGTAACATTGTATGCGCGCAGGCACATCTATTACCGTATATGACATCTCCCCCTTTAAAACGGATTATTAGAACAAACAACCTGTTGTTACAACTAATACCATTACTTTTCAAACATTTGTCATACATTTACTAGGAATCAACAGTATCAACCTCCTTATGTAAATTATTTTACTGTTCTGTAACTCAGTAAGACTAAGGTAACATAGACAATAACAATGTCAAAACAACTTTCTTTTTTTTTTTCATTTCACATTCTCTTTGGATTATCTTTTCTTTTCACATTGTCATTTTCTTTTTCATATCATCTTTCATCTCTCCCCATTTGTTTTTTTTTTTTTTAGAAATCCCCCCAAAGGCCATAGGTTTGTCTACAGGTCAAGCCTGTTGACTGGCTTGCACAGCCGTCCAGATCTGGTCACTGTCTGACCGGGCATGGGGGTTGAAGGTGTACACACACTCTGGCTGCTGGGCGCTGTCTCTGTCATGTCAGAGTGTGTATCTGTCTCTGTGTTTCCGCTGATCGCTGGTCGGGGAGACTGGGAGACAGGCTCAGACTGAAGGTGGCGACGGTTTCGCCGAAGTTCCGCTCCCCACTGTGTCTTGATGATGACTGATCTGGGAGTGGTGCTTTCTCCCAGAACTATCGCTGGCCTTGACCATGACTTCTCGTGGTCCAACTTGGACCTCACCTTATCACCTGGTTGCAGGACAGGTAAGTGTCGGGCTCCATGGCGGCGATTGTAATAGTAGGCCTGCTTGGCCTTCTCTCTGTCGTCCTTCTTCTTCACTGCTGCTTTGCTCGGCCACTTTGGCTGAAGATTCTTCTCCAGGATAGGGAGAGTGGTTCGTATCTTTCTCCCCATCAGCAGCTCTGCAGGACTGTGGCCGGTGGATGAGCACGGAGTGGACCTGTAGATCATAAGGGCCATCACAGGATCTTCATGCCTGAGGACCCTTTTGGCTGTTTGCACAGCCCTTTCCGCGTGCCCATTGCCCTGTGGGTGATGAGGGCTGGAAGTGCAGTGTCTGAAGTCAAACTGCTTTGCGAACTCCTGAAACTCAGCACTAGAAAACTGCGGCCCATTATCAGTCACTACTTCGTCTGGTATGCCAAACCTGGCCAGGACTGCTTTCACCTTGAGTATTACGTGTGCGCTGGTTGTGGATGGCATGTGCAGTATCTCTATAAATCTAGAGTAATAGTCTGAGATAACCAGGTAGTTCTGGTGGTTGTACTCACATAAATCCATTGCGATTCTCTTCCATGGGCGATCTGGAAGCGGTGTAGGGATGAGTGGCTCCCTTTGTTGTGTTCTCTTCTGTTCGCAGCACATCTGGCATGACGACACTAGGCTGCTTATCTCTGTAGTGAGGCCAGGCCACCACACTGATGAGCAGGCTCTTTCCCTACACTTAGAAAGCCCTTGGTGCCCCTCGTGGATTTTCTGGAGAATTTCTTGTCTCATCAGCTGCGGGATGACGATCCTGCATCCCCTAAGGATCAGGCCATCATGCTCTGACAGTTCTGTTTTGACCTGCATGTATCGTCTCATACTCACGGGTACTTTGCTGCTGTGTTCAGGCCAGCCTGTCCGTATCAGCTTGATGAGTGACTGCAGTTCAGCGTCGGCTGCAGTTGCCATCTTGATTTCGTCCATCTTGCTCTGACTAGCAGGGATTGTCCCTACTACACTGGCCACATGACATGCCACGTCACTTTCTGTGCTCGACTCAGCTCGCGTGGACAGTGGGCTGCGTGAGAGTGTGTCAGCGACGATCAGAGTTTTCCCTGGAGCGTACTCTGCAATGGGGCTAAATCTCATCAGCCTCATGAGAAGACGCTGGCACCGCACAGGCACGTTGTCGAGGCTGCGGCTGTTGATGAGTGGCACCAGTGGCTTGTGGTCAGTTACTAGTTTGAAAGTGTCCATGCCGGTGAGGTACCTGTCAAATTTCTCGCACGCCCACACGCCAGCCAGACATTCCTTCTCGATCTGGGCATAGCGGGTCTCTGCGTCGGTGAGTCGTCTGGAACAATAAGCGACCGGTTTCCATTCTTGCTCGTGGAGCTGGAGGAGCACACCTCCCAGTCCATAGCTACTAGCATCGGCCGACACAGCCGTGGGCTTGCTGACATCGTAGTAGGCAAGGACCGGCGCAGTTGTCAGTATCTGTTTGGTGTGTTCAAAAGCCGCCTGTTGTGCCTGATCCCAAGCCCATACGCTTTTGCTTTTCAGAAGCTCATACAGCGGCTGGGCCACTGTAGACAGATTGGGAATGTATCTTCCAAGATAGTTCACCATGCCCAGGATCCTCTTCAGTTCTGTCACGTTCGTTGGTGGTGGCAGCTGCTGTATGGCCTCAACTTTGCCTGGATCGGCCCGTAGTCCATCCTTATCGATGAGATGCCCCAGGAAGCGCAGCTGGTGTTGTCTGATGAGGCACTTGTCGCGATTGAGCTTCAACCCTGATGCCTCGATGCGCTGCATGACTTTCTCCAGACGCTGGTCGTGTTCACTCACCGTGGCACCATAGACGAGCACATCGTCCATGAAGATCTCCACTCCTTCCAGGCCCTCCATCGTCTCCCTCATCTTTCTCTGAAAAATCTCAGGAGCGCTGGTTATCCCGAACGGCAACCTCTTGAATTGGAATCGGCCGAACGGGGTGATAAAGGCTGTGAGATTGCAGCTGTCTGGGTGCAGTGGGATTTGGTAAAACCCACTGGCTGCGTCCAGCGTGGAAAAGACAGTGGCACCGCTCAACTTTGCGATGATTTCATCCATGGTAGGTAAGATATACTGTTCTCTCTTAACAGCTTGATTCAGTCTTTTTAGGTCTACACAGATGCGTGCTTTGCCAGTGCTCTTCAAGACTGGCACCATAGGCGCACACCAGTCAGTGGGCTGTGTTACCTTCTCAATGATGCTGTTGCTCTCCATGCGCTGGAGTTCCTCTTTGACCTTCTGGAGCATGGGAATTGGAACACGCCTGGCTGCATGAACAGCATACGGTTGAGCATTGTCTTTTAGCTGTATTCTTACAGGTTCAGTCTTTAAAGTTCCATGCTCACCGAATGCCTGCAGACATTTCATGCTGCACGCTGCTTCCTCCACTCTCCTCACCAGGTTCATTTTCACAGACAGCGGTCTGCTGAGGAGGTTACTGACTGTGCGGCCACGAACAACGTATGCGGTCATCGGGTGCGTCCTGCCTTTGTAGGACACCGTGCTTTGGAACTGTCCTATGCACTGCAACGCACCGCCCGGGCTGTCCAGTGCAATGATTGCAGGCTGAAGCGGTGCTTTGGGTCGGAGTGAGTGGTAGGTTTCCTCACAGATGACGTTCACGTCGGCCCCTGTGTCTATCTTGAACTCCACGGGAGTGGTTCCCACCCGCAGTTTGACGGTCCATAGCTCTGATGAGCCCTCGCCTGCGTTGCTCACTGCCCCTAGGTAATATGACGGTTGCTCCTGCTCCCGCGGCTGTTCCGTCACTTCGCTCACCGCCCTGCTCTTGCACACTCTGCTCCAATGTCCCACTTTGTTGCACGAGTTGCAAGTAGAGTCCCGCGCAGGGCAATGCTCATCTCTGTAGTGGCGCATTTTCCCGCACTTTCCACATTTGCTGCCCACACTATGTCCACTATTTCCCCCTTTTTGCATTCTTTGCAATCTTGCATTTTTGCCGAATTTGTGACTAACTTCATGCACAAGCCCAGTTGCATCGCCTTGCATGCTAACTTGCGAAGCAACCTGCTCTGACTGCCTAACGGTCTCGATGGTCAGTGCTAGGGTAAGGCCATTCATTAGCTGTAGCTTTCTTGACAATTCCTTGTCTAATATCCCAACCACGATTCGGTCGCGGATGTTCTCTTCCTTACTCCTGCCGAAGTCACAATGTTCCGACAGTTCATATAAAGCCCTAATGAAAGTCTCTGCTTTTTCCCCGGGTCTTTGAACACGTTGATGGAAGCATGCCCTCTCATGAATGACGTTTCTGCGTGGCACGAAGTATTCATCGAATTTGGCTAGCACAACATCGAAGTCGTTTTCGTCTTCCATTTCCCCCTCATCATCTTCCTCAAATGTGAACGAACGAAACACATTCTCAGCTTCGCTTCCCATAGCGTAAATCAAGCTGCTCACCTGCACCGCGCCATCTTCATCACAGAGTTTCGTAGCTGTTCTGAATCTTACAAAACGTTGCTTCCATTCGGGCCACTCTGCAGGTCTGTCGAATGCAAAGTTTGTTGGAGGTTGAAATTTCGCCATGGCTCTCCGTCTTGCACTTCTGACACCATGTAAGGATTGGCTCCGGAGGCGGTTGTAGCTTCGCTGTTTGCTTTATTGATCACTCACTTGTCAACTCAACGGTAGGGGTACACTACTAGAATGCCCTTCGTCAGGCCAGTGCCTTACTGTATATCAGGGACTTACTGTATGTAACATTGTATGCGCGCAGGCACATCTATTACCGTATATGACACACACACACACATACACACACACACACACACACACACACACACACACACACATATACACACACACACACACACACACTCCCACCACCTGCCTTTATTTTTTTATGCACACACAAACATTTACACACACAGACGGATAACATAGTGTGTACCACAGTGTGTTTGTAGCATTCCCACACAATGTTAAATTTCTCCATTCAATCCCATGGGTAATTTGGCTTGAGAAATTGCACCTTTTTCCCCCCTGGCTCTCTCAGTGGGTTGCTCTTCGATTTCCTGTCCCAGGGATGGCCATCACTTGTGCTGTGTCCTTGGGGGTGCCAGGCATGAAGACAGTGGGTGGGTGATGGTGGAGGCTGGGGATGGAGGAGGAGAGGGGTTGTATGTAAGGTATGTACCCCATACACATTTATTTTCCTGGGATTGACCGTCCTCTGTTGTGAGCCAAGCAAACATGGAAAATTCCAAACAGCATTTACCCAAGGGGATGTAGAGACCACATCATCACAGGAACATGAAAATGGAGGAGTCCAGTAGATTCTGAAGATCAGGCAGAGGTAAGGTGGTGGTGGTTGCGGTGGTGTTTGGCGGCGGGGTGGTGGTGGTGGAGAGTGGTTTGAGTTGTTTGGTGTGATCGACCGTTGCAGTCCTGTATGTGCTGTAAATTTGGAGAGCCTGTGATTGTTGCATCCCAGTGGCCTATGAGGACTCCACACAATACGGTGTGAACAGCTCTCGCCTTACAGGTGCAAGCTGGTGAGGTAAAGACTGCCTGAGTTTCGCCTAAAGGCCAACATAGTCAACAACATATTCCAGATAATCCCAGACAGGTTCAAAGCGTTGTGCGCCCCTAAAATAGCTTTTCAGCCTTGCGCGACTGACAACTGACAAAAAAACATGGTTTACGCTGGTCTGTAGGAAAATGTTTTTCGCGTCCTCACCTCTTCTTTTCGCTGACACGCCCGTCACGGCGCAATGTCAACAACGTGATTTTTTTTGCCTGAAAAAATGAACGATGCGCTGGCACAGAATAGCAATGACAGCATGCACATGTCGCTAATGCACAATGCGCCGCGGCAGTGCCCCCCCCCCCCCCCCGATATGACACACACGGAGCGTTTTTATTTTCTTTTCCCCCAAGCGCTCGTGGCGCCCCCCACGAGATGGCTGCCTGGCTGCCCGGTTCGCCCGTGCCTAAAACCGCTACTGTTTAGTCAGCACCTAGCCTGGCTAACGCGACTTATCAATGCTCTGCGAACATTGGTCTGGCCAAGCTGTGTTGTAAACCCATTTCTCAGAGGGCGGGCTTAACCCACGTGTGTGAAATGCCTGTGTTTGCTACTGGACGAAGCTTCGACCAATCACGTTAGTGTCCATGTATAGGACAGAGAATAGTAACGTGCATATGAGTAAACAAAAATGTAACTGCACAAAAGCTCGAAATTCCATATGCTATCGCTGACAATGTAACGTGCAGCTATTTTGTCAATGAAAAAGATATTACTGTGTTGTTCTGCTATTTACATACTGTAAACTGGGTTGACTTGGCAACACTTACCATTTATAAGTCAGATGAACCTTGTTGACAACAATGCCAAGGAGATTTTTTTTGTAGACTTCGTTGGCTAACATGTTCATCCATCTTCCAAAACAGCAGCTACAGCTGCATTGAAATCTTGCCGTTGCTCCACGTTTGCCATGTTGACAGTGACTGAGGTAGATTTCCGGTCGCTAAACTACCGCGTCATTGCCTTTTTGAAATGCTAGATTTTCATTGGTCCCAGTTTCTCTGTTAATGTAGAAACGGTGTAGAATGGGAGCTTGGCCAGACTGACTTTGCAAGCGAAATTCAAATGCAGCAGCACAGGAAGTATGGGCGTGCCCAGGCTATCAGCACCATGGAAAAAAAAAATGGTTTTAAACTGTAGCACTTTACAGATAGTAGGCAAAATGTAATTTTTTACAATTCGTAGAAATGGTAAAAAAGACCAAAAAGAGTGACTGTCATGCTCAATGCATGACACTTGAGAGTCCTGAAGCTTTCATACACGTCGCTATGCAGATATCTGAGTTCCCATCAAGCACATTTTAAATAATAATTTAAATTATTATTATTATTATTATTAATAATAATAATAATAATAATAATAATAACAAAGTGCTTCAACAGTTTGGCAAAGGAACACAGGACAGAAATACACATTGCAAGCTCTGTTATAGTCCAGTAGCGCCAGAGAAATCCATCAGGGCGCTGTGGAGAGCTCCACTAATGTCTCCTGTGTTTCCCAGGGGAGCTCAACTGCTGGGCTGGCAGAGGAAAAGTCTCTGAGTGTTTGAGAAGGGGAGTCCCTCTGTCAGGGTTGGTAGAGGGAAGGTCTCTGAGTGGCTGAAGGTCTTTGAGCAGGGCAGTTATGTGTAGGTAAAACCATGTGTGGAGCACATGGAGGGAGCAGTGTCGTGACAGAAAGTGACACGTATGTCTCTCCCAGGTTGGCTACACACGCGTGTGGATACCCTCTCTGAGCTTATCACCATGCTCCACAGCGAGAGCGGCCATTGTCTAGGTGGCAGGCGCGTTATCTGTGGGGCCGGCGGTGTGTGTGTGTCATAAATAGAGGTTATCATAAGTTGCAGGCACTCACTGTTCCCCAGGGGAAAAGGGGGAGCAACATTAGGGATGGTGCTATTTTTTCCCCATTCCTCGCTCTCTCTGTCTTTCTCTATTTCTCTCCCTTGCACTCTCTCTGTCTGTCTCTCTCTGTATGCACCTTTTATACATCATCTCTCTCACACATTCACACAAACTCTCTCTCTCCCTCTCTCTAGTCCCCCCCCCCTTCTCTCTCTCTTTCTGCTTTTTTTGGTGGATCAGCCTGAAGGCAGCGCAGGCTGTGCCATCTGAACACTCCCCAGGGGGAAGTTTCTCTCTGATTTACTCTCTCCTCCTCTCTACTCCTCTCTCTTATTCACTCTCTCTTCTTTTCCCCTCTCTCCCTCTCTCTTTACTACTTTTGCTGCCACCCTCTTTTTTCTGTTACCTTATGAGCTCCTGACTTTCCCCGTCCCCCTCCCTCACTCTCTCTTTCTTCCTTGCTACCTTATCCCCCTCCTTTATCTCTCCCTATGTGCTTCTCTCATCGTCTCCTTTCTTCCTTTTAGCCACTCTGTTTCCCATTCTCCCATCACTTTCCTAAAATGGAGTGGGGAACAATAAGCTCCACCTTTTTGGGTTCTCGCTCTTCATCTCCTCGCTCTCCTTCTCCTCCCACATGCATGCACACACACGCATGAACACACACATACACAGAAACACATACACACGTTTATCCTTTACTCACGCATACAGACGCTGTAGATTCCCACACACACACACACACACACACACACACACAGCCACTCTCACTCACACACAAACACACACACAGGTACACAGCCATCACAACATGGCATGGTGATGCTGACACCTCTGTTCTGTGTCTGTGTTCATGATTGAATGAGCATTTTGTTGACAGGCATGTGATAGCAGCTTTGTGAAAACATGGGCTATTTCTAAATGTAGGACTGTGGCAATTGTGTTTGTGATTTGCATCACACCTCCATTCAGTGCCATCTCAGTAGATTCTTTTGGGTGCAGCCCTGAAGAGAGACACAGATGTGGACATGAAAAACACTTCAATAGAAAGAGCAGTTTGTTGTCTGAGTGTATGTCTCGCATCCAAATGTATCTGTGCACAACAGTGTGCATGTATGTATATGTATTTGCTGCTTAAGCACATGTAGGTATGTGCTCTTATGTGTGAGCATGTTGATGTGTGTATATATTGATTTACATGCGTATGTGTATAAATGCGTGTGTTTATGCTTGTGTTTATATCTGTGTGTGTATATCAGTGCGTGCACATGGACGAGCTGAATCCGATTGGAAACGTATTGGGATCATACCGAATTCATGTGCACAGGCTAAAGATCGTATAGGGATTGGATTCGCGAATCTGATAGCAACCTCTGGCTTAATAAGCCAATGTTAATCCACTTGGTGCTGCCTTGTGCACGGTATCGGATTCACATACTGCGCATGTATCAATGAAACCAAAAAGGCTGTTTGTTCGTTCTGTGGTTCATACGGACTTTTAAACACAGCAGAATGCACAACATGTATGTGAATGCTGCTCTGTCAAACTCCTCGAATGCTATCTTTGTTCATATGCCACCAGATAGTTTATTTTCTTTATGTAGTAGGATTAGAGCAGAGCCCGTAGAAGACATGCTAGAGTATTGTGTTTTTTTTGTACATGCTACATTATTGTTTAAATGGGTGATATCAGGTGAAAGGAGGAGGCTATATAAATACATTTGCACTGAGTGACTTTCTGATTTTCTTTAGCTGCTGTTTTGCGATGTGGGATAACCTAAATTTAGACGTGAAAAGTTCCGTCTCCTCTACGTGTCGTCTGTATGCATTGTAGGCCTATGTGTGCAGTGCTGTAGTTTGCTGTTGTATAGCTTACCTGCATAGCAGACTTGCTGTGGGCAAATGTTTACTCGTGTTATGTCCAACATTGTAGTTATGTCATTAGTCGTGTTATGTCCAACATTGTAGCAGCTAGCGTTGTAAATCCTATCAGCCTGGTGTTGTCATGGCTACGGCCAGAGCAGCACAAGACAAAAGTCAAGAAGCTTGTTTGACCGATATCTTTGGCATTTTTTGTCTGCACACACTCGTAACATTGGGGTGACGCCCTCCAAACTTGAGATCAGGCGGATGAGTGGTTCGAGAGTTATGCGTGGAATAACACACAGACATGCGTTCTTTGCATTAATAGATAATAATAGATCGACAGATAGAAGTAGTTATAACACCACTTGTTGACTACAGCGCCACCCATCTAGTGTAGTGGAAACGGCCACGTCTCTGACCATTATCCGATTACACCAACTCCATGTGCACTTGGATTTTGGGACAGACCACCCGTTGGGTAGCAACATCCAATCCAATCCAATCCCAATCCTATCCTACCATGTGCACGTACTGTGTGTGCTTATGTATGTGCATGTTTATGTTCACGCACATATGTGCATGTGTGTGTGTGAATGCATTTGTGTGTGGGTGGGTGGGCATATTTATATGTGAATATCTCTGTGTAGTATGTGCATGTGTGTGCACACATGCGAGTGTTTGCATGTGCATGTGTGTATGTATTTGTGTGTGTGAGTGTGTGCACGTGCATGCGTATATGCGTGTCCATGCGCCTGTGCCTGCATGTGTGTGTGCATCTCCAAAAACAACAGTAATCACTGACATGTTGGTAAATAACGGTGACGAGTGAAGTGAGAGCTCCCCCGTGTCTTTTGTGTTTTGTGCTGGACCCCCGTCTGCTCCGGGCTCTGCAGGCACGTGCCTGGCCTGCCTCCCTTCCCGTCCCCCTGCACCGCGCCCCAGCCCCCAAACTGCCTCAGCCGCAGCCCCAGCCCTAAGCCAGCAGGAGCAGAGGAGGACATGGTTGGAGAGAGGGGAGGAGGTGGGAGCAGGAGGAAGAGAGTGGGAGGAGGAGTGGCTGGAGAGAACGCATGGAGGGAGGGGAGAGGAAGGAGAAGGGGACAGCCGAGCAGAGGAAGAGGGAGACAGAGGGAGGAGGGGGAATGGGCACACTGAAAGAGGGGAAGAAAGGAAGAGAGAGGGAGGGGAAGAGGGAAAAAGGAGGTGGAGTTTTAGAATAGCAACAACAAAAACAATGCTAACACACTCGCGTGCGCACACACACACACACACACACACACACACACACACATGTGCACGTGCATGCATGCACACACACACACACACACACACTCCAAAAAAAGCAGGGAGCCCCAGTGAAAGGCGGACGGGTTGCTGCAGCGATTCTTATGGTAATGCTGCACTCTCGTGTGTCAGCCTCTTCCGTGTAAACAGCAGCGCTCTGGCAGGGGCCGAATGTGGAGCGGAGTGGGGGCTGGTCTCCGTGGTGTCCCCTCATTTGTTTAAGTCAGTAAAACAAAAAAAAGTCCCATAATTTGGGAAATATGCCCGAGCGCATTGTCCACTCGTGGTAGCTGCATAGCTGAATAATGATCAAGGCATTACCTCGTGCTGCACTTCACCCCACACCTCCCCCTTCATCCTCACACACACACACACACACACACAAACTCACGCAAACACACACACACCATCCAGCACCTGGATGGTCACTTCATGTTGCAGCAGAGGCCATATTTAGAAGGCCGACTAGCATTCACAAAGGCAGACAGACTGTCTGTCATTGTCAGTGCAAAACCATCTTTTTTAATGGCTTTGTTGCCAGAATTAATTACCTGCCTTTATTTACCGCTTTGGAAAATTAAAATGCCAATATGGTTTGGTCGAAAGACCTTTTGTGCCAAATTTCATGAAGAATGGACAAAATTTGTGCCCTGTAAAAAAAATGGTTTCACTTTCTTTTACAGTGTTGGTGTTACAGTGTAGCTATCTAATTAGATGCAGTGGTACAACCTCTATAACAATATGTAATATCATGTGTTAAGTACAACACTAGTACAGGATAATACATGTTGTTACACAGGTTGTACCACTGTAATTAAGTTGATCCATACACTGTTACACAGACATCATTACATGAAGTGTTATCTAAAATGTAATATGTTTGAAAATTGGACATTTGGTTCAAAAGCTGCATCCATGGATGTAACACCAAATTTGACCCATTGGTGGCGCTAGAGTGTTTGACTTGCAGACCTGAAATTTGATTCGTGTAAGTCTGAAACACTGGAAACAAATATTAGAACAATTACTTTGAGGTGTCAAAACAATTATCACAGACACATTAAGCATTTGATTTCATACTTTGAATGTAACAGCAGTGGTGCACCAAGGTAGGTAACACACTTCAAAAGCTAAGCAGCATAGTCTGTGGTGAGAAGCTGAATGAGAGACCACTTGGACTGAACTAAAATTTAACATTTTTGACCAAGATCTCTGCACTGGCAGATAATTTTGCTTGAAAATAAGTAAATGTTTCCCAAAAGTGTATATTTTTTCTTATTTTTGGAGGCCATTTTTGCAGTGCTGTAGGGATGACCAGACCAAAGATGGTAGATATGCCAAGATACTTCATGGTAGTTCATGTCTATACTATGCACTAAAAATAAGTTCGGTGCACACCTGAATTAAGGAGTAGTTTCCTTAAATAAAAACAAATGTGTCACTCTGTTGAAGAACAGGTGTTATTGTACTATCTTGGCATGTGCTTCCCTTCATTGTTTTTTATGACACAGTATTTATTTGCCAATCATTTTCATACCTGTCTCAATGCAATATCCACTAACAGTTATTCTCATAGCACAATTTCTAAAACTATTAATACTTTTAGCAAAACTCCTGAGTCCTCACTGAGTTCGCAAAACTAATAGCACAAAGTGTTACAAGAAGTGTGTTAATCATTTGGAATTTGAGTGTAAAGCAAGGAATTGTATTTACACTTTTGCAAAGTCTGTGTTACAAAGTTGCAAACTGAGTGCATAGCAGAGTTTGTGCTCACTGCTTTGCACACAACTTGCAAATAATCAACATAATCTTAGCAAAACTATACACAATCATGGCTATTATTTAAACTATTTTGCCAACTTTTTGGCCACGCTGTCACATGTGAAAACTCCTTTATATAAATAATTCACTTTGCAATCAGCCTGAGCACTAGCAATACAGTAAGCCACAGGTAAGCTTTTGAGGTGGAGTACAATGTTGGAAGAGTGAGAATTAGAGAGGAGCATGAGGATGTGGAGATGAAAAAGCAAGAGGGAGAGGATGACGAGGACAAGGAGGTGGTTAGAGGAAGAGGATGAGGAGGTGACAAAGTAAGAGGAGGACGAGGTAGGGAAGAGGGAGAGGAAGGGGAAGGAAGAAGAGTAAGAAGAGTAAGAAATAGAATTTTTGATGACATCAGAGCTACTTTAGTGGACAGTGGAATGACCCTGAGGGAAGCTGGCCAATGGGTTCAGCCTAACCTGAGCCCCTACAGTGTAGCAAGCATCATAAGGTATAAGGCTATAGTATCATTGGTACTGAATCTGGAAGTGCATACTCTAGGGCTGTGCATGGGCCTGCTGTGCTGCATTTGTTTTGTTTTGAGAGTGATGGAGCTAAAGGAAGATGGCATAGGTCATCAGATGATTCTTGTGGATGAGGCAGGTTTTAGCCTCACTATAACGAGGAATGGTGTTGTTCTCATTCTCTGCCTTGCACTAGAAGATCTATGACCATCAGCCACATGCATGGTCCTTCTACAGGCATACATAAAGGGATATTGTAGTAAAGTGGAAAATAAAGTCATCCCACCTGGCTTTGAACGCAGGTCTCCAGGGTATTAAACATGCACTTTGACCAGAACACCACATTTGTTGGTATGGTAGTCAGAGCATACAAACAACCCTAGTGATGGCACGCCATCACAGACAATGACTAAGCCTCATGTCAGGCCTTGATACTGCACTCCAGAGATAGTTTTTGTCAGTGCCTTTGACTAGAAGACATTACAGCTGATGTTGACAAAATTTTGTGGCTGGACCCAGAGAGATGACAAGATGTCGATGACTTCTTGTTTTTTTGTTTGTTTTTTCTCTCTCAGTGAAATTACTGTGTGTTTTCTTGTGTTTTCCCTCGAACAAAATGTGTTTGTATTGATGTGTGTAAATGAACATCCATAAATGAACATCCATACTTGAATCCCTGTGTGTTGAGTTGGATCCCTGTGTATGACCTCAAACTGAAAATATCTTGTGCACAGAGAAACCAAAAGCCAGATGTGTTTTTCATTGATACCATTAGTGTGTAGTTGGCACATTGTGTGCTAATTAATATGATGGTTTGTGTTAACTGTTTGGTACAAAAACACCATTTTTACAAAGGTTTGCATAGTTAAGCAAGATGTGTTAGCTTTTGCAAGGTATCAACAATGTTTTGCTAATTTGGTGAAAGGTTTTGTTATTTGTGTGTAAGGTTTTGCAAAAACAGCCAATAGGTGCAGAAAATGTGCTTAAGCGATCAGAAAAAACTGTAACACTACAGTTGATACAGGTCTAATGTGAGCCTACAACAGTATTCTGATCATTGTAGTCTCCAGAACATGTGCAAAGTGCTGTACACTTCAATTCTGCCCATTTGCATTAACTGTGACCAGTACAGTCCTTTTTGCAACCACAATGCAAAAGTTCATAGCACGACTGTGAGGGCTCCGGTAGTGTTGTCCAAAGTGGCTGCCATCCATCATTAGTGTTAACCCACGCCCAGTCTGAAGGACTTGGTAACTGTGGTCTAGGAACCAAGGCAAGGTTCCATATATAAGCCGGATACATTGCTCGTTTAATGTGTTGTCTCAAAGAAGCTTGTGTAGGGGGGATGTTTTTACAAAGATCTTGACCTGTGGGTTAAAATTTGTTTCCTTGCCTCATTGACACCTACGCATGCACTTGTTCTGTCATAAATGAGAACAACAAAACATTCCAGCTGTGACAAAGACAGATCACTCAGTTCTTGTGACATTTGCAACATTTCATGAAAAGCCTTTGTAACTTCTGGATATACAAGCCATGTGTCCCAGGCAGTCTTTTTACCATGACCACAGAATGCTGATATATCACAGGCAGTGAAAGAATGAAATGCGGGCAATGTGTAATTAGTGGAAGGATCCAGTGCAGCAACCACCTTGTGGATGGCAATATAACAGGAAGTGCTACCAGTCCCACAAGCTATCCACAATTCTTCAAGGTTGACTTTCTGAAATACAGCTACCGCCAAGATGACCACATCTGAATCTACTCTTCTAACTAGCACCTTCCTCAGTCCCTTGTTAGCTGCATCTGCCACATGAAGGAATAGCTGCGTATCATCCTCTTCTTGAGTGCATGGAACCAAAAGACTTACATCACAGTTATCAGGAGAGCTAAGCACAATGTTTTCTTTTGTGGCATAGATTTCTTTGTCAGGAGCTAATTTTATGTTAACCACTTGAAGAGAAAGAAAGCGGAACACTTCTGTTTTATTTTCTTCGACAGACAAGAAATCTTTTGAGGTCCTTGGTATTAGTGTGCCTGGTTCAACTCTCCTTCCGGTCCCCTTTCCCCTCATCTGTCGGGTTATAGCTTTCAAGCTGTTAATTTGGTAAACGTCCCAAACAATGTCAACACGTTTTGTATCCTTTAGCTGTGACGCTATGTATGGTACAAAAACATTGTCAGCATAGGGAAATGTTTTAACAGTACCTGGTTTCAACATGTGTACAGCTGCGGCAGCATCAATAACTACTGCATCTACATGACTAACAGTTGTTTCTAACACACCATCATCCACAGATGTAAGGCAGTGCACAAGATCAGATTTTCTACCCTTTATCGGGTACCTTCCACCTTGAGATAAGGATGGCGGCACTGGCTGATTCTCATGGCTGAAGAAGCTATCCAGATCACCATCTCTTGTTTGACATGGTATGTAAAGATGGGAAAAAAGGCTACAATCACTCTTCAGTGAAGCAAGTTGAAACTTGTGCTTTGACTAAATCTTTACAGGTGGAGATCTAAATAATGGAAGTTTGTTTTTAAGGAGAGTGTCTGTAATGGGAGTAGTACATTCAATCAGACGCTCCTTCTTGAACATCTACTGACTACCCAAGGCCTCAATTCTCCTCACATTGTTGACCACAGCAGGATCGGCAAGATCTCTGCTATCCAGCACAAGAAGATCTGGCCCCTTTTCCAGAAATGGGTTTCCCATCCCATCAATGACTTGTGTCAGAGATAGATCATCATTAATAAACGCTTTTTGCACACTTGGTAACAGATTGTGATACCTTTTTCTTTCTAAACCATTCTCTTTATGTAGTTGTTGGTTCTCAAACTCTGATGTGAGCCTTGCTAACTCAGGCCCAGCAAACATCATCCTACGCAATGCGGCGGGGTTTTCAGTGAGATCCACTGCTCCACCCGAACCTTTTATTACAGCATTATTTTGCTCATAACAGTGGTCTATTGCAATGGCAGAAAGACAGTTGTTGTTCTTCTGAACAACATATCGGTCAGCTGTAAAGTGAGATTGTATTGCTGGAGATGTCAGAGGAAGTAGAAGCATATCTCTGACATGGACAGAGAGCCACCGAGCATAATGGGTGTGGTCAAGGGCAAACATCCAAGGTAGAAGAAGTGTCAGTACTTGTAGGTACAACTCAAAGTTAGCTTGCCTCAGTGACCTCACAAACAACAGCATGTGAATCTCTGACAATGTCTTAAGCCAGAAATCAAATTGGACACTTGCTTTGGCTTGCTGATGGCACCATTCTTCAAAGGGCACTTCTGACAGAGCGCAACGCGTCTGCCACTTAAACAGCGGTTTCCCCGCGTTGTTTGTACTGGTATATTGAACCACAGTGGCAACAGACATTACAAAGACAATGTGTGTTGTATGTGTGGGGCTAATTGCTGTGGGTTTGGTAACTGGTTAATTGTGTGAGATGGGTATGTTGCATCCTGCACGTATTGTTTGTTTGACACGTGTTTGGGGAATACGAACAAAAAGACGCTACACGACCGGTTTAACATCATGAAAATGTTTATTCACTGCTATGGTAAAATTACAATGTTGTAAAGGTTCTTGCGTGCGCACAATTAACAACAGAATCCTTTCGTGCTTAAGTTTAACATCATGAGTAAATGTTTGTAGCCAGCTTACCTGTAGTAGTCTTTGGAGGGCGGTACCAAACCAGAGTGTTGGTCAGACACCTGTTTTATAGGTTCCATCCGCGGTGCGCGGCAAAATAGGTCATTCAATGGACTGATTTGTCTAAAAACATTGTTTAAGTGTTTTCCTGTAACATGTAAGCACTGAAGAGTGGCCATATTCAGTATAGCATGTGGGGAAAATGTTTTAAAATGTAAAATCATGTCTGTGTGAGTTGATTGATTTTAAAAAGCAATGTGACCATGACGCTGCTCTATAAATGCGTGCTGCGCAGCTCATTTAGGAGATGGTCTCTGCAACGAGAGGACGCACTTGTCACGGTGTTCCATTGGGGTTTCTGGCAGTGCTGGGTTTTTCCTTTGTTTTCCCCTAATCACATTATTAGTTTGTATTATTCTCCCTACACCCTGCACTGCCACAATAATCTCCTTCACCTGTGAATCCTGTCTCCTTGTTCTGTCTTGATTTGCCCCACCCACCTGCCTTGTTTCCTTGTTACTTGTTAATCTGTCCTGATTTAGTTCACCTGTCTGCCTCGTCTCCTTGTTCCTCTGATTATTCCCAGCACCTGCACTCCCTCGTTTACGCTCGTTAACTCCTTAGTTTCTGCACTATTTAAACCCTGGTTTTTCAGTCACTCCTTGTCGGTTCGTTTGCTACTCACGGTATGTTCACGGCACTCTGACTGTGAGGATGCGAGCAGTCTCCCCCGTGTGGGGGTAGGCAACCAGGAGATTGGAGGTGGAAAAAGGCAGAAGGTAATCAGGGATTCTCAAAAATATTTTCAAGTTTATTTTCCAACAGTTCAATAATCCAAAAAATCCAACAAAAATAGTTATAAAAAAAATGTCAATTCCAAAATGCCAAAAAAATGATGCTAACACAAAATATAGACTTTTAGCTCCAGTAAGACAAAGTCCAACAAACAAAAGTAGCATCTGCAAATCAAGCATTTGGAACTTACATTTCAACAGCAAAGCAGTTTCTGGTCCTTCTCCCTCTCTGCCTAAACACCAAATGGCGGCAGTTTAAATAGGCGTTTGCACCCATCCGAAATTGGACCAATTATCAGCCTGTTAAACTCCCATTGGTGCTCAACCCACCACCAATCACTTTTCCCAAATAATATTAACAAACAATAAAATTGGCCAAAATAACATAATAATTACACAGACATTACACCCTCCACCAATGACGTCATTATAAATCAAACCAAAATTCCCAAATAAACGTACAAGTGCTGAAAATAACCAATCAACGAAATAGTGTACCGGATGACGTGTTTGATTGACGGATGGCTTGGTGAAAAGGCTTGCTCCCCCAGCGGAAGCGTTTTCACTGGGAGAGAATGGAAGTGGAGCAGATGTGAGGTGTACAGGTGAGTGGATTGTATCTGAAATGTTTGTACTGACGATGGAGGGGAAACTATGGCGTGTTTGTGCAATGGAACATGGCTAGTGGGATCCTCACTAAATGCTTACGATGTTTAGAGAGTGGTATTTTAACGGCAAATGTTGTGGTGAGTGAGAAGCGATGTCTCGCATAAAAACAAAAACCCTCGTGGTCAATGGCGCCGCCCGCGGTCGCCAAACACTGGTTAAACTTCCCCCCAACAAACATTAAACATTCCCCAACCAAACCCGACACAACCCAAGTCCAATACACCGTGCATTTGTCCATATTACGTGTGAGTGCGTGTATGAATGGCTGCGTGTAATTGTCTGTGCGTGCGTGCGCATGAGAGTGAGAGAGAGAGAGAGAGAGAGAGAGCGTGCGAGACTGAAACGGTGAGGAGGGGGAGAGAATTCACCTCCTCACACTTCCCTCCCCTTCAGGAGTCCCGCCAACAGGGTGGCGGGACAAAAAGTCTGCTACCGCGTTCTGCTGCCCTGCCCTGTACTGGACAGTGAACCGGTAGGGTTGGAGAGCCAAGAACCACCTGGTAACGCGGGTGTTTGAGTCCTTCATCCGATCTAACCACTGCAAGGCGCGGTGGTCAGTTTCAAGGGTAAAGTCTCGACCCAGCAGGTAATATTTCAGTGTGTCCAGGGCCCATTTGACCGCCAGACACTCAAGCTCAGTCACTGCATACCTGGTCTCTCTGGGGAACAGCTTGCGGCTTATGTAAGCCACTGGCTTCTGCTCCTCCCCCTCACCTTGCAGAAGGACTGCCCCAAGGCCCACCCCAGACGCATCAGTCTGGACAGTGAACGGCAAGGAGAAGTCAGGGCTCTGGAGGACCGGTTCATTGCAGAGCACTGCCTTCAAGTCCAAGAAGGCCTGCTCCTGTTCCGGCCCCCAGCTGACTTCGCTGGAGCCAGTCTTGCGTGTCAGGTCTGTCAGTGGAGCAGCTCGCCGAGCAAAGTCCGGCACAAAGCGCCGGTACCAGCCCACCAACCCCAGGAATGACCGCACCTGCTTTTTCGTCCTTGGCCGGGGGCAGTCTGAGACGGCCTGGACCTTCTCAGTCTGAGGACGAATGACACCACGGCCTAGAACATGGCCAAGGTACTGCACCTCCTCCTTTGCGATGGCACACTTGAGCGGGTGGATGGTAAGTCCCGCTCCCTGGATCCGTTGCAGTACGTCACCTAGGTGACGCAGGTGGTCTTCCCACGTGGCGCTGTACACAACGATATCGTCCAGGTAAGCGGCCGCGTAGGAGTCAGTGCCAGCCAAGACCACGTCCATCAGCCTCTGGAAAGTGGCCGGTGCCCCCTGCAGGCCAAAGGGCATTACTAAAAACTGGAATAACCCCTGTGGGGTTCGAAAGGCAGTGACTGGTCTGGCTTCTTTGGCTAGGGGTACTTGCCAGTACCCCTTGCATAAGTCCAGGGTCGTGATGAATGACGCCTTACCCAAGCGCTCAATCAGGTCCTCAAGGCGCGGCATTGGGTAGGCGTCAAACCGTGACTGGGCATTCACACGGCGAAAGTCGATACAGAAGCGCATAGTGCCATCCTTTTTAGGCACTAGCACTACAGGGTTGCTCCACTCGCTGGCAGAGCGCTCAATGACGCCCATGGAGAGCATCTCGTCCACTTCCGCTTTGAGGTGCGGCAAGAGACGTTCAGGGACCCGGTACATTCGTTGGCGCACTGGGTTAGTGTCTTTGAGAGGGATAGGATGTTCGACCTCTGTGGTGTAGCCTGGCCGCTCCTGGAACAGGCCAGCTGGCATGATGTCGGCCAGCTCCCTCCGCTGGCGGGAGGACAGGTGGGCTAAGTCAAGGGCGGCTGACCCCTGGCTGGTGGGGAAGAATTGCTCAGGGGTATCCTCTTCCTCAACCACTGTCTGGATCCGGAGTGTCAACCCTGGGCCCCTGTCATGCCACTCCTTGAGAAGGTTGACGTGGAAGACTTGAGTGGGCTTCCTTCTCCCTGGCAGGTTGATTTCATACGTGGCCGGCCCCAACTTCCGCACCACCTCATACGGCCCTTGCCACTGAGCCAGCAGCTTTTGTTCTGAGGTGGGCAGCAGGAGCAGAACCTTCTGTCCTGGCTTGAGGTTTCGTTGGCGGGCTGCCCGGTCGTACCAGGCCTTCTGTTGCCCTTGTGCCCTCTCCAGGTTAGCCCGCACCAACTCTGTCATCTCCTCCATCTTGTCCCGCATGGTGAGCACATGGGCCAGGATGCTGCGAGTCTTGGGTGTTGCCGGTCCCTCCCAAGTCTCTCGCAGAACGTCCAGCGGACCCCTCACCTGCCTGCCATAGAGCAACTCGAAGGGGGAGAAGCCTGTGGAAGCCTGAGGCACCTCGCGGTACGCGAACAGCAGGTATGGCAGCCATCGATCCCAGTCTCTGCCATTAGCTGCCACGAACTTCCTCAGCATCCCCTTGAGCGTCTGATTATATCGCTCTACGAGGCCATCGGTCTGAGGGTGGTAGGGGGTGGTCCGAATGCCCTTAATGCCCAGGAGATGGTAAACCTGCTTCATTGTCCCTGATAAAAATGCAGTGCCCTGATCTGTCAGGACCTCTTGGGGAATCCCTACCCGAGAAAACAATTGTAAGAGGGCCTGAGCTATGGGACGAGCTGCGATTTTTCTAAGCGGGAAGGCCTCTGGGTAGCGAGTGGCATAATCGCATACCACCAAGATATATTTGTGGCCTGCTTGGGATCTTTCGAGGGGGCCTACCAAGTCCATGGCAATGCGGTGGAAGGGGGTCTCTATAATCGGCATGGGCTGCAATGGGTAACGGGTGGTCTTCCTCTTGCTAGTCAGTTGACACTTGGGGCACGTGCGGGGGCAGCTGCTCTATTGGGCTGGGCAGATGTTGGGGCAGATGTATGGGCGGGCACTCTGTTGTATTGGGCAACCCTTGGACCACCACCCTGACCAAACCCATCAGACCTGCCTCTCACCGGTGGTCTCTGCTGGGGGTCGAAGCGAAACCTCTTCATGCCGTTCCGTGCCGCCATGAAGCTTTCGACCAGCTCCGCCGCTCGCTGTCCATCTTGGGGCTCCCGCTCCTTCACCCACACTCTGATTTCTGGTGCCAGAGTGCGCATGTACTGCTCCAGGATGAGAGCCTCCGCCACCTCTTCAACCGTCTTAGTGGACGGCCTAATCCACTTACCGAACAGGTCCTTCAGGCGGGTATACAGCTCGCGGGGGGTTTCTCCTGCCCGAATGTCTGGCTCCCGGAAACGACGCCGGTAGACTTCCCCGTTGATTTCATACTTCGCTAGTATGGCCTCCTTCACCTTGGTGTAGTCCATGGCGTTCGCCCCATCCATTGCCACGTAGGCGCTCCGCGCCTTGCCGGTGAGGTATGGGACAAGGAAGACTGCCCAGTCGTCCCTCAGCCAGCGGTATGCCGTTGCCAGCCGCTCAAACGTTGTTAGG
This sequence comes from Setipinna tenuifilis, assembly GCA_030347295.1. Taxonomy (NCBI): domain Eukaryota; kingdom Metazoa; phylum Chordata; class Actinopteri; order Clupeiformes; family Engraulidae; genus Setipinna; species Setipinna tenuifilis. The sequence goes on along the minus strand of CM059270.1, from coordinate 1,289,800 downwards.
TACTGCTCGATGTCATCAGAGTCCTCCAGCTTGGGGATGGCAGCCCTGGTCCATGCCACCGGTGTTGCTGGTGCTGGACCTCTGGGCGCTGCTGTTGTTGGAGCTGGAGGCCCTGGAACTTGAGCAGGAGCTGCTGGTGGTGGGGCTGGGGCTGGGGCTGGGGCTGGGGCTGCTGCCAGGACTGGAATCTGGGCCACTGGAACTGGGACTGCCGGTGCCACGTGAACCGGGACCAGAACTGGAGCCGCTGGAACTGCCGCTGCTGCCGGGACCGCCGCTGGAACTGCCGCTGCTGCCGGGACCGCCGCTGGAACTGCCGCTGCTGCCGGGACCGCCGCTGGAACTGCCGCTGCTGCCGGGACCGCCGCTGGAACTGCCGCTGCTGCCGGGACCGCCGCTGGAACTGCCGCTGCTGCCGGGACCGCCGCTGGGTACGCCGCTGGTGCTGCCGCTGGGTACGCCGCTGGTGCTGCCGCTGGGTACGCTGCTGGTGTATACCGTCGGTCTGCCTCCACGTCCTCGCGAAGCTGGCTGAGTTGTAGCTGCAGACCCCTCCATCGCTGCTCCTGGACGTCAGCTTGCTTTTGCAGGAGCTCACGCAGCGCCGTGAACTCTGGTGACTGCATCCAGCCTCCCTCGGTCTGCATCTGGACCTCAGGCGCGCCTGACGCTCCTCCCAGGGTCTGGTCCTCCCCAGGATCGGCCAGCTGGTGTTCGTGGTCCTCCCGGGTCAGCCTTTGGCCTTCCATGCGCAACCACCTTCGTCCCCAGCTGCTGCGACGTGTCTTGCGTGCACCACGTGTTCCACCTCTTCTCTCCAGGTTTCAGAGACGTCCAATCCAAACACTTCTGACACCACTTGTGAGGATGCGAGCAGTCTCCCCCGTGTGGGGGTAGGCAACCAGGAGATTGGAGGTGGAAAAAGGCAGAAGGTAATCAGGGATTCTCAAAAATATTTTCAAGTTTATTTTCCAACAGTTCAATAATCCAAAAAATCCAACAAAAATAGTTATAAAAAAAATGTCAATTCCAAAATGCCAAAAAAAATGATGCTAACACAAAATATAGACTTTTAGCTCCAGTAAGACAAAGTCCAACAAACAAAAGTAGCATCTGCAAATCAAGCATTTGGAACTTACATTTCAACAGCAAAGCAGTTTCTGGTCCTTCTCCCTCTCTGCCTAAACACCAAATGGCGGCAGTTTAAATAGGCGTTTGCACCCATCCGAAATTGGACCAATTATCAGCCTGTTAAACTCCCATTGGTGCTCAACCCACCACCAATCACTTTTCCCAAATAATATTAACAAACAATAAAATTGGCCAAAATAACATAATAATTACACAGACATTACACCCTCCACCAATGACGTCATTATAAATCAAACCAAAATTCCCAAATAAACGTACAAGTGCTGAAAATAACCAATCAACGAAATAGTGTACCGGATGACGTGTTTGATTGACGGATGGCTTGGTGAAAAGGCTTGCTCCCCCAGCGGAAGCGTTTTCACTGGGAGAGAATGGAAGTGGAGCAGATGTGAGGTGTACAGGTGAGTGGATTGTATCTGAAATGTTTGTACTGACGATGGAGGGGAAACTATGGCGTGTTTGTGCAATGGAACATGGCTAGTGGGATCCTCACTAAATGCTTACGATGTTTAGAGAGTGGTATTTTAACGGCAAATGTTGTGGTGAGTGAGAAGCGATGTCTCGCATAAAAACAAAAACCCTCGTGGTCAATGGCGCCGCCCGCGGTCGCCAAACACTGGTTAAACTTCCCCCCAACAAACATTAAACATTCCCCAACCAAACCCGACACAACCCAAGTCCAATACACCGTGCATTTGTCCATATTACGTGTGAGTGCGTGTATGAATGGCTGCGTGTAATTGTCTGTGCGTGCGTGCGCATGAGAGTGAGAGAGAGAGAGAGAGAGAGAGAGCGTGCGAGACTGAAACGGTGAGGAGGGGGAGAGAATTCACCTCCTCACACTGACTCTCAACCCTGTCTTGTCATGTTCAGTCTTGTTTCCTGTTCTTCCGCCTGGACTTTCTAGTCCAGTCCCAGTGTTTTCCAGTATCGTGTCTTGTTTTGTTCCATGGATTCTGTTGTGCCTGTGTCTTGTGCCTTGTCCTGTGTTTTGTCAGTATGTTCCGTCTTCCATTTGGACTGATTGCATGGCTACGACTCGGACTGTCCCTGACAACGCTGCAATCTCCAGCCCTCGGCTACCGATCCGGCTCACCGGCGACGATTCGTCTGCCAGTGGCTCAGGTGGTAGAGCGGCAGTCTACCACCCCTGGAGTTGCGGGTTCAATCCCCGCTCAGCCCAGCGACACGAGTCCTGCCTGCCTGCCCAGTTTTGGTTTCCCGTCTCTGTTCCGTGTTCCTGTCTGCTCTGATCCTGACCTGGCGGCCGACGGCGGCCGCTTTTGTTCCTGACCCGGCGGCCGACGGCGGCCGCTTCTGTTCCAGTCCTGTCTGCCCTGCACCCTGACTGTGTTCCTGTCCCCAGCTCTGTCTCCTGTTGCCCTGTCTGTGTTCCTGTGTGCCCAGCCCTGTGCCTCCAGTCCCTGTCCTTGTTACCCTGTCTGGGTGTTTGTTAATAAATGGCCTTTGGGGCTACGTTAACACAATTGGGTCCACTCCTGTTCTGTCTGGTTTTCCTGGTTCCTGTATCCGTCCCGTGACGGCACTATTCGCTTTGTGCAGGTCTGTGACTGTATTAGTATAGCCTAGAGCCGTGGGCTTTTCTTGACCCTGTGTTTTTGTTTGTCTTTTTTTCATCAGTGTTTTGTTTATCATTTTTAAAACATTTGCCGGCTTAAAATAAAATAGAATTATTTTTGCAACATATTTTCCTGACTTTGCTCATTCTGGCTGACTACCCCATCTGGTCGGCACACTCTATTACAGCACTGTAGACTGAAGTGTGCTTTGTTCATAGGCCTGTTGGAGAAGAGACCAGAGACTGGCAGCTGTGACCTGGTGAGCATGATGTGTTTTGGTGACATGGCTTACCGTAATGAATGAATCAGCAGTTCCAGAATTTGCTATTCTTGCTTGAACAAGAGCTTTGGTCCAGCCACTTTCATCTAACCACTCGCCAAGTATTTTTAGGGTTGCCATCTCAATATGGAGACCACCAAACATGATGACAATGTGTGATTCTCCATGGCTATCTGGCCAAGTCCATTTATTTTTTCTTTGGCAATGGCATACAGTGGTTGATCAAAAGTGATTACAGGCACCTGTTCAGAATTAAGATGCTGCAATGCTGCCTTTATCACATTCATGGAGTGACGGATCATGGCAATAGAATGTGCAGATTCCATGAACAGTGGCATTAACAAGATGATGGCTGGAGGAGGATTCATATTTGTCTGTCTCAGAATGGTAAGCTGACCATGAAACCCAAGCATCAGAGTCAAACTGCTGTTTTTTTTTACTGCAGCAAGAACTGTCCTCAGCCATTCATATTCCTCATTTTTAGCTGCTAAAACTTTGGTCCACATAACGCTGGCAATCTGAATTGCTTTCTTCTCAAAAAAGCAGGAGGAACATTAGTATACTGTTGTGGTAGAGGTGCTATTGAACTTGTTAAATCATCACAAAGTACCACTACACCACGATCTGTGCCTTGAACATCATCTGAAGGGTGCTGAATGAGGCAGGTGGAGGTACCATGAAAGGACTCTTTTGCTGTGGCTGAACTAGGATTGTGGTCTATGTTGTCCATAGCTGCTGTGGTGAACACATCCTGACAGAGTTTAGGTGAAGGAGACACACACACACACACACACACACACACACACATATATATATATATATATATATATATATATATATATCATGATTACTGTACATTTATATCTGTGTATGGAAATGTCCTATTGATGACCTCAGTGACCTCTAGCTGACCTCAAAGGTCAAACCGAGAATGCCTCCACATCTGAAATTAATTCTCATGCCATCAAGAACAAACCCTGAAAGTTTCATGCTTTTATCTTGTGCACAATCCTTTGGCTTAACTCAACACACAACCATTAATGTCTAAACCACTGGCAACAAAAGTGAGTACACCCCTAAGTGAAGATGTCCAAATTGTGCCCAAAGTGTCAATATTTTGTGTGGCCACCCTTATTTTCCAGCATTGCCATAACTCTATTGGGCATGGAGTTCACTACAGCGTCACAAGTTGTCACTGGAATCCTCTTCCACTCCTACATTACGACATCACGGAGCTGACCTTGAGCTTAAGACCTTGAGCTCCTCCATCTTCCACTTGAGGATGCCCCACAGATGCTGAATTGGGTTCAGGTCTGGGGACATGCTAGGCCAGTCCATCACCTTCACCCTCACCCAAGGCGTGGTCATCTTGGAGGTGTGCTTGGGGTCGTTACCATGTTGAAATACCGCCCTGCGGCACAGTTTCAAAGGGGGGGGCATCATGCTCTGCTTCAATATGTCACAGCACATATTGGCATTCATGGTTCCCTTAATGAAGTGTAGGTCCCCAGTGCCGGCAGCACTCATACAGCCCCAAACCATGACACTTCCTCCACCATGCTTGACTGTTAGCAGGACACAGTTCTCTTTGTAATCCTCACCTGGTTACCGCCACACACACCTGACACCATCTGAACCATATACATTTATTTTGGTCTCATCAGACCACAGGGCATGGTTCCAGTAATCCATGCCCTTAGTCTGTTTGTCTTCAGCAAATTGTTTGCGGGCTGTCTTGTGCATCATCTTCAGAAGAGGCTTCCTTCTGGGCGGAGCCATGCAGACCAGTTTGATGCAGTGTGCAGCGTATGGTCTGTGCATTGACAAGCGGTCCCTCTACAGACACAGATATAGATAGATAGATAGATAGATTATAAGATATAATGCTGAGCACATGCACTCAACTTCTTTGGTCGACCATGGATAGGCTTGTTCTTAGTAGAGCCTGTCCTCTTGAAGCGCTGTATGGTCTTGACCACTGTGCTGCAGCTCAGTTTCAGGCTGTTGGCAATCTTCTTATAACCTAGGCCATCTTCATGTAAAGCAACAATTTTCTTTTTGAAATCCTCAGAGAGTTCTTTTCCATGAGGTGCCATGTTGAACTTCCAATCACCAGTATGAGAGAGTGTGAGAGTGATAACACCAAATTTAACACAACTTCTACCCATTTACACCTGAGACCTTGTAACACTAATGGATCACATGACACCAGGGAGGAAAAATGGCTAATTGGGCACATGCTGTTTGTGCTCTGGCAAGGACTTGGAGAAGATCAGAATGTCGTCCAAATAGAGAAACACGAAGCGATTGATCATGTCCCTGAGCACATCGTTGATGAGGGCCTGGAAGACAGCTGGGGCGTTAGTAGAAAAGTATTATATCTTTAGACTTCTCCCATAGAAAGATATAATAAAAAAGTACAAAAATGTTAGGGGTGTACTCACTTTTGTGACCTACTGTATTTACAAATTAGAAAAGTCAGCAAATGTCATAAAGTAAAGTGTAATGCATGCATGTCTAAGGGTATGCCTAATGTAGAAACCAAACATAACGAAATCGCAGGAGGGAGAAGTCGCTCCAGGGTCCAAAGTCCCAAAGAGGAAATGAAGCCTGGCGCCGCCAAGAGCAGAGAGAGAGAGAGAGAGATATGAACCCCAGCCTCTTATAGTGGCCTCAATTAGGCAATCTGGCAACACCCATTTCCCAAACTCTGTAGGAAACAAAAGACAGGCACAGATGGCGTAAGGGGCGGAGAGAATCAGTACACACACCGTCGTAACAACATACTTAAACCAAGGGGTCAGGTCAAGACTGGAATGGTCAACTGGCAAGACAATTCCTCATTATCATAGTAAAACAAATTAAAAAAGAGTTTTCCTTTCATACCATGGCAAGCCCTTTTTAAATTTAAAAGCTAAGTTTGACTATCTGGAATTAACATTGAGACTAGGCGTAATTACATTTTGGATAGTCGGAATTGTCATTTAAAATATCTGTAACGTAATTGTTCGTAGTCGAACTGATAGGTGACGTAGTTTGCCCTAGGAAAAATGCCTTTGTGGATATCTGAAATGACAATTACGGATAGGAAGAATGTAGTTGGGGATATCTGAAATATTCGTTCTGACTAGGATTACTGAATTACAGATATCGGCCACACATATCCAGTTTTGCGATTGAATGTTAAAATGTCTTAGGTATTGTACTCTACGTTTCCTCCATCAGTAATGTGGCAATGTGATGCCGTGGCTGACCACCATGTCATCACGGCGTCCGTAATGCCTCCCCACCATAGACAGTAGAAGAAATGGACTAAGGGATAGCGTCGTTTCAGTGGGACCGGATGAAGCCAACTTTTCAAAATTTTGCTTGGTCACATGTCCACTTTGGTCTACTGCGCAAACTCCAGCTGACGTTGAGTGATGTCATCCAACGAAGCCAAATATGATAAATGGATGAGTAGATGCTCAAAAACAAATAAGACAGCATACGATAATTTTCGTAAGGAGTGTTTTTTCTACCATTATGGTTGCAATCACATTTACTGGAGTGGAAGGCTAATACCACACTTGGGTAACTTTCGTTCCAGGTAGTCTTGCAAGTTACCATGCCAAGGGCGCTAGCTAGTAAACATGTCCATACGGACCTGTAGCTTAGCTTAGCCATCTTTCTTTGGGCTTCATTTGCATCGAACAGTAAAGTCCACAAAGATTACAAGATTGTTTCTTTTACAAACAAATGCCAATTCTGGTGCTTATTTTGCTGGAAATACAGCTGGAAATGTTTCCCTGACATGAACAAAAAAGTAAACAAACATGATTATGGATATAGCTTGTTATTCAAACAGTACGGTAAATTTTCTCCTGTGCTACAGAAACTCCCTAGCCGTTCGTGACGTCATTTTTAGCACAATTTTAGATAAACGTTTCTTACAAGACAACAACATAACAGATTTCCGATCGAGGCAAATATGTTTTGCAGTGGTTTCTCCAGTGTCCAACAATACCAACATCAAGGCGTGGCGTGCCTCCTATGTGAAGTTATTTCATGTAAAATTGAGACTAAAAATGAATGGAAGTCTAAGGAATGCTGAAGGCTACTGGGCCCTTTCCGGGTGGGACCTTTCACCAATGAGGATTCAACTTTCACTTCTTTCTGCCCCATTGCTCCCCACACACTTTAGGGCTTGGACTACAACAGGACGAAGCACTATGGCAAGCCATTTTAACATTTAATAGCAAAACTATATAGCTATACCAGGGATTCTCAACCTTTTCCAACTCAGGGCCCACTTGGAAATCTCCCAAATGTCCGTGGCCCACTAAACACCCAATAACCCATATGACCCAATAAACAATACCAGAACAAATAACATTTTTAGACCACTTTGCTATTTTATTGTGAAAAAAAATATAAGATTTAGGACTGATTTGAAAAATGCAGGTAAATCACAACAGGGCATTTTTTTTATCATTTTGCTGTGAAAATTCAAGTTTTAGGCCTAGGACTAATTATCACATCTCATCTTCTTACATCTTCTCTTCAGCCAGGTCCAGTCTCTTTAAACTATGTTTTGGCTTTGATGGATAAAGCACAATCAATATATTGATTGATTAATATACACATTAACATTAAATGACTAATGTGTATGAAACTAGTAAAACAGTTAGTGGTTACCCTCTTATTTACAGTATTCAGTATATGACCAGACACATTTTATTTTAGGTTAGCCACACCAAAGGGATGGTAACCAGCAATGAATTACTGTATTTTTTTCATTAAGGACCAGGTTTCCTGATATGTTAATGAGTTTCTGTGGATGCCACAGCCCATGTTAGATAAATTGGCCAAATCTGAATGCATTTTCAGCCAATGCATTCATTAGTCAAGTACTGATTACTGAGGATATGTACAGTACAATGTCACATGACATGTGACCCTGAAATCATACATGGGGAAAGGAAAACTCTTTTTGTATTTGTTTTAATATGATAATGAGGAAGTGCCTTGCTAATTGGCTGAAACTGACCATTCTAGTCCTGACCTAACCCCTTGGTTTAAGTATGTATGGTAAATTTAGGCAGTTACAATTGGTTGAATACAATCCCAACAGTTTTAAAGTAATTATAACATACCTGCCCACAAGAAAGTATATGTATAGTAGGGGGAATTATCAACAAAAAAGGGCCAAATCGTTACGCGGTGGATAGAAGCACCAAAGTTGGTATAGATATTCTTTAGGATGTATCTCATCATTTCAGAAGGGGTACCCAAACTTTTCAGTCAATTAAGGTCATTTTAAAAGGGAAAATCCAAGATGGCTGCCAAAAACAACCCAAACATAACAAAATGTTACATAGCTTGGATATTTTGGCTCCTTCTGCCATTTAGTTTTTTTGCATGTGATGTATATAGACTGCCATCAATAAATATGTGCAATTTCATACATAAAATAATGTTTCATAACTTTTATACAGCTTTAAAGAGGAAAAAAACGCTAAAAAAGCAGTCTGAATGAGATGACTTTTCAAATGGATCTTCATTTGAGTGGGGAATTTTTAAAATACATACATATATAGCTTTAAAAACTTCCACAGGAACTTATTTCTAACTTTCAAAGAATAATTTATTGATAAAATGTCTAGTATGCCTATTGTGTCACTGACACTCAACCTCCTCCTTTGTCAGTATTGGATTGGTGCATCTGTGTAAGCATGAATTAATTGACAAATACATACACACTTTTACATCTGAATCGTCTTGCGCCTGACAACTTTCCTTATTTATGTGTAGTTTGACTATCATTTCAGAACTACAAAACGGAAATGAATTCAAGTTCAAGTTCTTATGTTATGAATGGATTAAGTTTAGCTGAGAGTTCAGAGAATACTTGTTCATTGAACAAGCTCTTTTGAACTAGTCTATGGACAACACCGATACCACTAGATGACTGGTGTTAGCGTAACTGAAATATCCATTTTAGTCACTGTTTTATACTATAACGTTACTCTCTCTGTGCTTTTCTACCAGCGCACTGTGGTAGTATATCCACCAAACATGACATGCAGAGATGCCTCTGTCTTTCTTTCTGTCTCTGTTTTCCTTCACTTTGCACACTTTCTCTCTCCCTTACTCCTGTTTTCCTCACTCTATCCTATTGTCATGAGGCTTTAGTTCATAATGAGGGTTGCTGTGTGTGTGTATGTGTGGGTGTGTATGTCAGCATGTTATCATTATCAAACAGGAGCCTCAGTGTGGTCATTCCTTTCAGGTCCACCTTGTTTGCGTGGTTGTGTGTGTGTGTGTGTGTGTGTGTGTGTGTGTGTGTGTGTGTGTGTGTGTGCGTGTGTCCTTGCTTTCATGTGTAAAACTTATTGATTCCTGCCGTTTGCACATTCATTAACCCCCACTAACCCGGACTCCGACAGGCTGTGGAAATTCAGCAAGAAAGACAGAGAGAGAGAGAGAGAAATAGATAGTGAGAGGTATAATTTTTGAATTCCCTCATTAGGTATGTTTTTCTCAGGTCAATTTTCCAATTAAATGTAAATGTATGATTGGCATACAAAGACATGAAGGGGAGAGAACATTTTCAAAAGGCTTATGTTCATCAGATATTTAAATTTAAAATTTAAATAAAACAATAAACATAATGTATATCCAAAACTATGACAGAAATAGTGTATCCTCTTTTATACAAATGACAATTACAATGTACCTGGAAGTTTAAAATAGTTTTAAGCTACATATGAACTCAAAACTAATAAGGAGTTGCATTACGAACACATTGACATTTTAACCAGAAACAGTGTACTACTATGATTCTAATTGGCCTCAGCAACATGGTTGCAATTCATGAGAGAGACCAAAAACATCTCTGTGCCATGAACCATAAGCAGCAACAAAACATCACAGACACAATATTACAGTAAAGTCATGCTGCGTGACAGTAGTATATGAGGTTACAAACATGCTTGATCTTACAGTGCTCCTGATAGACAGTGCTCTAATTAAGAGGATACTGTTGAAAACTGGTCTTGCCACAAGGTTCAAAGACTAGATTTTTGTTTTTGTTTTGTTTCAGGGGCTTCCTCTCCTCCTCACTCACACACACAAGCACTTTTCACCGTGCTTGCAGCGGTGCACTGATTGGCAGGCAGGCTCAATATCCAACACTCTCTCTCTCTTTCTCTTTCCCTCCCTCTCTCTCTCCGTGTCTCTTTCTATGTTTTCTCTTACTCTCTCTTTCTCTCTCTCTATCTGTATCTACATTCCTCTCATGAGCATGTGAAGAGAACCTGCAGCAGTAGCAGCCATCACCACCCATCACTCTAACACTGATGAGACATGCATATCTCAGCTCTCTCTTTCTGTCTCTCTATTTCTCTGTATCTGTGTTTCTTTCTGTTTCTCTCTTGCCTTCACACTGTAAATTTTCTCATTTTCACAGGCTCTCACTCTTTCATCTTTCATGGTCCTTCTCTTCTGTCTTGCTCTTGCTTATTAGCATGACTGTTCGAATACAGTGTTGCCAAAGCATAAAGAACAACAGAACATCTCGTCCATTTGCAAAGTAACTTTAGCTCTGTTTCTGTCTCACTCCCTCTCATTTTCTGCCTTCTCCCCACTCCCACTGAATTACTGCCTTCCCCTCTTCCTCTTCCTCTCCCCTTCTCCTCACACTCTTACTCTCTCCATCACACACCCTCCCACACCCGTCCTTTGCCTCTCTCTCTCCTCCCTTGTGGTCCTCCTCTTCATTATGGATGTGCAGAGAGGAGCACTGTTGCTGCTGGGCCCAGTGCTGGAGGCCATTTGCTTTCTTCTTCTTCTTCTTCTTCTTCTTCTTCTTCTTCTTCTTCTTCTTCTTCTTCCTCCTCTTCTTTCCTTCTTCCTGTTCATCTTGTTCTTCTTTCCTTCTTCCTGTTTTGTCATCTTTCTCGCTCTTTCTCTCGTCCCCTCCCTTTCTCTCTTTCCCTCCCCCTGTCTGTGCATTTGCACATGTGAATACTCTCCCACATATGTTTGCATGTATGAACTCACACACCTCAGTTGTTGCTAATTGTACTACCTAAAATAATGACCTGGCTTGCTGGCTGTAGGCCTATTACAAATTCTTAAAGCGGCTTTTTTTCTGGGATGAAATTAATTTGTACTACCTCTCCTATTTTTCCTGCTGGTTCACATTCGCCAGTTGACTTTTATGGACTTTCCTCATAGCGGCGACGAGAAACTACTGCAAGGTACTGCCTGTAAGAACTGTTTTATTAATAAACGATGTATACACATACAAAGTTCTCAGTGCCTCGTTTTGATTGCCTGGGTCTTTGTTATACTGCCAATGGAATGTGGGATTTCTTCAAGCTGTTTTTAATGGTTTAAACATAGCGTAATCTTTATGCTTTCGCTATGCCCTTAGCACTACAATGCCAGCTTTCTGGGCCAAAACGGTAATGATAGTGAAGTTCTAAATGCAGTAGGCTAGCATAAGTTTGCTCCTCAGAAAACATACCAACTCGGTATGATGTTATAACATGCTAATTTTTATTTCACACTTAAGTTTCCCTTTAAGGCACCCCGCTTCGCGTTGTGCCCACATTCCACATCGAACGTGCACTAACTTTCTGATATACGAACGCTGTGTTGCCCATTATCCCTTACATATTTTATGCCAAGAACAGTGTGCTCTTGCCACAGCTGTGTGAGACTAATGCATGTACATTAGATCAAAAACTGCACAAAAACCCAGCAAGTCAATATTGCTTTACACTGCCATGAAACAAGGCATTTCAATCCATTTTGCTCAGTTGGAGGTGTAAAAGCAAAGGAATAAAAATGAGAAGTAAAAAAAAGTATTCTTAGAGAGAGAGCAAGAGAGAAAGAAAGAGAGGAGAGCTCACGTGTGTGAATAGGTGAGCTAATTCTGGTGAGAAGACTGTGCTGGTTATCACACTGGAACACACTGCTGAGCGAGCGCGTGAGTCTTTGTTCACAAGTGCTGGTATAATAATGAGAGGTTCAAGCACTGCCTCTGTGCGCGCAAAAGACACACGTGAGTGCACAGTTTCCTCTGAAGTTGCAGCCCTCAGCCCTTTCTGAAGGCTACTGGTATTTTCCGCCTCTCTTCCTCCTCGCTCTTTCATTGCACAGACGATTGTACTTTTTTCTCAGAATTAAACTAAACATTTAACAACAATTAAATTAAATAAGAACGTAAATGTTATATTTTTTAAAACAGTCGGAGATTATCACTTTTTTTCAAATTATTACATTCAATAATTTACACTTAACTATTAAGTTACCTCTGAATTTTGGAAAGAATATTTATTTATTTCGAAATGTACATTTAACTGATTCATTGTTTAATGCCGGAATAGCAGAGGCTTTCAAAGCCCTTTGTATACATTAATTTGAATTAAAACATCAACTTACGGCTGACTGACTTAAAGTTTGAAATTGTAACTTCCTTACAAATCAAAGGCAAGGGGTCCTGTGCAAGGAAAGTGACAAGAAATGTGAAAGTGATTTCCTCTGTAGGAGGGGCCAAAATTATATTCTATGTGCCTGCTCATTATGGCTGATATTATCAGCTGTATGATAGTGACTTAACTGCCTCATACACAAATGTCTAGATGATGAATAGTTTCATGAAAATCAAATCTGATAGAGAGGCTGTTACCCATGTGTGGTGGAGCTGGAACGGGACAAGGCGTGTGTGTGTGTGTGTGTGTGTGTGTGTGTGTGTGTGTGTGTGTTTGTGCGTGCGTGCGTGTGCGTGCGTGCGCGCTCACGTGTTTGTGTGTGTATGCATGTGTGTGCATGTGTGTGTGTGTGTGGATTTAAAGAGGTGCTAGGGTGGAGTCTAATAAGTGTGGGTGTACTGTAGGCTTGAAGGCTAAAAATGTGGAGGCACACACTGCAAGCAGGCAACTCAGACCCTCAGCGTTGACCTTGTAATCAGAGTGTGTTAAAAAGCCATTAGTACAGACAATCATTTAAGGGAGGTGAGGCAGAATAGAGGACTGTACTGTGTCACCACGTCAATGAATAGAGATTAGTTAGTAAGAGAAACATTTCAAAGTCTTAATTATACACTCAAAGCTCATAGACACACAGGCTGTGTCAAACAATTATAAAAAAAAAACCTCTGATGAGACCTTTCTGCTAGCAAGGTGCCAAACATGGTACTATATCAGTATGACATGATAAAGATGTGAAGCAGTAAAATTGAATTCCAAATTTCATTTCATACTCAAGTGAAGAGGTGTAATGTTAACTTTCAATGGCTCTGCTAACAAAGGTTTAAAAAAAACTCCACAAAGGCATTGGAAACCATCCCTGTGTTTAAAAATGTGGGGTGAATTCAGGTTAATTTGGACATCAGGTAAAATGGGCCAGATAAGCAGTGCATGTCTCATCTCTTTTAATTCTACCGACCAATCATAATGAATACATTTAAGTTGTTGTAACATTAATGTATATGTTTTATCTTATTTAAATGTCCTGATGTTTCTATGATGGGCAAACCCTTATATGGACATCGTCAGTGTCTCCACTATGATCCACTATGACATGATTATATCATTTTCAGATGTAGTTAGAAAGCCACACATTGGATGGTTGCAATTAAACATAGTTACACGATTAAATTGTACAAATTAATGATGCGAATTATTGATTAGGCTACTTCATAATTGCCTTGACTTTTCCAGTCTATTTCAAGGCCTGACATTTACTTTTCCTAGGCTTATCTCACTCTAAGGGTAAAAACTGGATTTGAAGGATTCATTGACTACATTATCCTACATCTTGTTCAACTGTCATACCAACTGTAAGTTCTTTAAAATAGATAGCTAGTAAGAAAACTGTAAATATGTGTGCAGGTTATGTTAACATAGGCCTACAGACTTAAGACAGACTGGTAAAAAACTGAAAAAATGTAATTTGGTTTACCAAAGCTTATTACTGAATGACAAACTGTTAAGGTTTTGTTTTTTTGTCCACTAGGGTGCACAATTGAGCACTTGTCACTCTGCTTTGTTTTGATCTTCACTCTGTTTTTACATGTTCTTGTTTGTTTGTTTTGTGTTCCTGCCCCGCCTTCTCATTATGTTTCCCTCCACCTCGTTGACCTACCACCTGTTTTCAATTGTGTTAGTCTTGTGACCTATAGGCTGTGTATTTAAGTTCTGCCTTTTCCTTTGTTCCTCACTGGGTCTTTGTTTCTCATGTCCGTGTCTCTGGTGAGCCTTTTGAACATTTCTGCCCTGTTAGGTACTTTGCCTTTCGTGTTTTTGATTCCTCCTCAGTTTTATCGTGCCTTTTGCCAGTCTCCTTTGTTGCTGAACCCTTTGCTAGCTTTGGAGATCATTGTCTTTTTGTATCTTCTGTGCGTTGTGGATTACTTTTGGATTTACCCTTTTACATCTTCTGAGCGTTTGTGTTATATTTTTGGACTTCATCTTTTGTATCTTCTGAGCGTTTTGAGAACCTTGTTGAACTTTAAAATAAACTGAAAATCCTGCACTTGGGTCTAATTGATTGTAGCTCTGTGACTGTAGCCTAGTGGTTACCTCTCTGCCCTGCCAAGCCGAGTCGCCCCTTACAGAAAGACCCAGTCATATCAGACCCAGCAGGGATTTCTCCACCTGGCCACCTGTCTGACTTTGAAAAGTTAATGGCCACCCTGTCACCTTTGGCGCTATCATGGACAGTAAAATCTCCCAGCAAGAAGCCCTGGCAAGCCATGAGGAAGTGCTGCAGCAGATTAACACCACGCTTCGGCAGCTGACTCTGCAGGCCCCAGCAACTCCCCCTGTTCAAGCTCGAGGTCCGGCTACTCCTGACCCACCTCGGCCGCCCACGCACCCAGAGCCTCACCTCCCAGTGCCCCACTGGTACGATGGCAAGCAGAGGGAGTGCCGGGATTTCCTGACCCAAGGCCAGCTCACATTCGAACTACAATACCACATACCCTACTGACCGAGCCCGAATTGCCTACGTGATCACTCTGCTTGTTGGTAAGGCCCGAGCCTGGGCGACCTCCGTCTGGCAACGACAAGGTCCGGAATGCTCGGACTTCGAGAGGTTTGCGGAGGACATGCTCAGAGTCTTTGACCAGTCGGTTGCTGGTGCAGATGCTGCCAGGAAGCTCATGTCCATCCAGCATGGCATAACCAGTGTAGCGGACGCTGGCTGCTGTGAGCGGCTGTAATGGCCCAGCACTGGTGTGTGCCTTCTACCATGGCCTGTCCGACCCTGTCAAGGCCCCTCTGATCTCAAGTCCCGTATCTCCCATGCCATCCACCTGGACAACCGGCTCAGGGATCGCCGCCGTGATGCACCCTGAAGAACCCTTGACACTCCTGGGCTACCTTGGTCGTCTACTTCCCCGACCCCAGATCCAACCGAGCCTATGCAGGTCGGGCGCACCCGTCTGACCACCGCTGAGAAGGAGCGTCAGAGGAGGGAGAGGTGCTGCATCTACTGCGGCAACAAGGGTCACTTCCGAGGCGCCTGCCCTGAGCTCTCGGGAAACGAGTCCTCCCGTCCAGCCAAAGTCACCCAAGCCACCTCTCCTCTGCGTCTGCAGACGGAGGCCCACCGAGAAGACCTCTCATTGCACCTTATCCACTCTCCCGAGTTCCCTGTGGTCTTAGGTATCCCCTGGCTTACCCTTCATAACCCTCACATCGATTGGGTGACTGGTAGGGTCTTGGAATGGGGACGCCACGCCACATGCCTCTTCTCAGATCCTCCAGTGTCGCCTGCTGAGTCTCTGGATCCCGCCGAGTTGTCCCAAGTTCCCCCTGAGTACTGGGATCTGAAAGAGGTATTTAGCAAGAAAAGAGCGGCTGATCTTCCTCCCCATAGACCCTACGACTGTGCCATCGACCTCCTTCCAGGCACATCTCCTCCTCAGGGAAGATTATTCTCCCTATCCTTGCCAGAACACAAGGCGATGGAGGAGTACATTCGGGATGCCCTGGCTACAGGGCTCATCCGACTATCCATTTCACCCGCAGGTGCAGGCTTCTTCTTCGTCGGCAAGAAGGATGGTGGGCTGCGACCGTGCATCGACTACCGAGGCCTGAACAAGATCACGATCCGCAACCGCTACCCACTCCCGCTGATGTCCACCGCCTTTGACCTGCTCCAGGGTGCCTCGGTCTTTACAAAGTTGGACCTACGAAACGCCTACCACTTGGTCCGCATCAGACAAGGCGACGAGTGGAAGACACTTTAACACCCCGTCCGGACATTATGAATACCTAGTAATGGCTTTTGGCTTAACTAACGCCGCAGCTGTCTTCCAGGCCCTCATCAACGATGTGCTCAGGGACATGATCAATCGGTTCATTTCTCTATTTAGACGACATTCTGATCTTCTCCAAGTCCTTGCCAGAGCACAAACAGCATGTGCCCAATTAGCCATTTTTCCTCCCTGGTATCATGTGATCCATTAGTGTTACAAGGTCTCAGGTGTAAATGGGTAGAAGTTGTGTTAATTTTGGTGTGATCACTCTCACACTCTCTCATACTGGTCATTGTAAGTTCAACGTGGCACCTCATGGAAAAGAACTCTCTGAGGATTTAAAAAAGAAAATTGTTGCTTTACATCAGGCATGTCAAACATACGGCCCGCGGGCCGGACCCGGCCCGTTGGATGATTTAATCCGGCCCAGCATAAATTTCTGAGTATGTCAAAAAAAGAAGCGAGTCTCTAGCTCATTTCTATCAAAAGTTGTGATTTTTTAAAAATAAATACAAACCAAATGCTCCTTCTGTCCGCTAGAGGGACGTAAATGTGTAAAAGCGCTCACGTACAGCATGCGGCACTGACACGAGTTAGGCTACGTTCAGACGTGATGTTTTTTTATAACAGAAAGAGAGAAAAAAGCCTTCCAAAAAAGCACGGGGGCGGTGCCTAGCAGCAGACCGTAAACGCTAACGGTTAGCCTAGCTTGTGGTGTGAGCGGATGAAAACAACTGAAATTAATACCTACAGTTGTGTCCCAAAAGTGCCCCAATCGATCTCCAAACGGTCTCCCTGTGGTAGACGTTATGGTATAACTTATTTGCCATGTCATATAGCTCTGTGTGTTTACTTATGAGTACCACCAGTTGTTCGGTTGGAATTTTGTTTGACTTGAGAGACTTTGTTTTCGCCATGTTTCTTCTTTGAAACTACAGAATTACTACAGTCGCTCATTGGTCAGCTGTCAAAAAAGCACCTGACGTATTATGTTTTTTTCGGGGCGAGTTCAAATTTCTCAACTTGAAAACCACCCGGGTGGGTGGAAAAAAGCACCAGCGGTTAAAAAAAAAAAAAAAAAAAACACCCTGTACCATAGGAAAATAAGGTAAACCATCCACCGACGTCTGTAAAAAAAAAACATCACGTCTGAACGTAGCCTACCATAGGAAAATAAGGTAAACCATCCACCGTCTGTAAAAAAAAAAACCATAACGTCTGAACGTAGCCTTAGTCACAGAATGTAAACATTCGCAACGTGATGTGTCTAAGTAAAAATAAACCGGCAATCTTGCTTCACCATTCACCACTACTAAACAAGTTATCGGTCAACACACCTACTAGGCCTACTACTTATCTGTGTTCTCCGTAATGAACAATAATAACACAAAGCTCAAGGTTAACAAATAAACACTTGAATGACATTGTTAAATGTGCTGCTACTCAGGATTTGACACCTAATATCGATGCACTTGTGAAGGCAAAAAGATGCCAAGTTTCAAGAGCCAGCAGCAGCAAGTAGACTGCAGGAGTGCAGTGAGAGAGAGAAAAAAAGTGTGATGACACGAAATTTGTTTGCACTCATGAATACAGATCATTAAAAATAAGATTAATCTGGTTTCATATTAAAGACAATTAATATTGTGCAGTATGTTCTCAGCTTCAGTAGGCCCAGCCTAGTAGTTTGATGTGATGTAGTCTAATCTTATTGCCCATGCACTGCTATAACTTTTATTTTGTATTTCCTTTTTTATTTATTTCAAAGCAGTATCACAATTAACGCGAAAATATTTTTTTCATAGCTCCCACTTGAGTTTGTTAATGTGGTGAGTTGGTTCAGGTGTAAAACTGCATTCACTCAACTGTTAAAATAAACCAGTTGTTAACACATTCACCGCCAAACATGAAAATCATTTTTTTTATTGTTTGTGAATAAATGTGTTGTGCTTAGAAAAGATCCCTTGTCATCCATGATCATAATAGCCTATGTAGGGTAGGCTACAAATGTAGGCTGAATGATAAAGCATAGTAGGCCTACTGAAAAACAAAGCTAAATATTTGGAGTTGACATTCTTTTACTGATCCGGCCCACCTGAGAACAGAAAGTCTGGATCCGGCCCCAGAGCCAAACTGAGTTTGACATGCCTGCTTTACATGAAGCTGGCCTAGGTTATAAGAAGATTGCCAACACCCTGTAACTGAGCTGCAGTACAGTGACCAAGACCATACAGCGCTTCAAGAGGACAGGTTCTACTAAGAACAAGCCTCACCATGGTCGACCAAAGAAGTTGAGTGCATGTGCTCAGCATCATACCTGGAGGCTGTGTCTTCAAAATAAGCATAGGAGTGCTGCCAGCATTGCTGCAGAGCCTGTCAGTGTGCAGACCATACGCTGCACACTGCATCAAACTGGCCTGCATGGCTGTTGTCCCAGAAGGAAGCCTGCAAACAGTTTGCTGAGACTAAGGGCATGGATTACTAGAACCATGTCCTGTGGTCTGATGACACCAAAATAAACTTATTTGGTTCAGATGGTGTCAGGTGTGTGTGGCGGCAACCAGGTGAGGATTACAAAGACCACTGCGTCCTGATAACAGTCAAACATGGTGGAGGAAGTGTCATGGTTTGGGGCTGTATGAGTGCTGCCGGCACTGGGGACCTACACTTCATTAAGGGAACCATGACTGCCAGTATGTACTGCGACATACTGAAGCAGAGCATGATGCCCCCCCTTTGGGCCGCAGGGCGGTATTTCAACATGGTAACGACCCCAAGCACACCTCCAAGATGACCACGCCTTGGGTGAGGGTGAAGGTGATGGACTGGCCTAGCATGTCCCCAGACCTGAACCCAATTCAGCATCTGTGGGGCATCCTCAAATAGAGGCTGGAGGAGCTCAATGTCTCAAGCTCAAGGTCAACTCTGTGATGTCGTCATGTAGGAGTGGAAGAGGATTCCAGTGACAACTTGTGACACTCTCGTGAACTCCATGCCCAAGACAGTTAAGGCAGTGCTGGAAAATAATGGTGGCCACACAAAATATTGACACTTTGGGCACAATTTGGACATTTTTACGTAGGGGTGTACTCACTTTTGTTGACATTAATGGTTGTGTGTTGAGTTATTTTGAGGGGACAGCAAATTTGCACTGTTATATAAGCTGTGCACTGCCTACTTTACGTTGTAGAAAAGTATTATATCTTTAGACTTCTCCCATGGAAAGATATTATTAAAAAAGTACAAACATGTTAGGGGTGTACTCACTTTTGTGACATACTGTACATGTGTGCATGCTAATAGTAGAAAAAGGTAGCAAAACGAAGTGCTGTATGCATTTAGTGAGCAGTGAAAATACACCGGTGATACCATTTTCAAATACAAGTTGGTTGAAGTTCCTGCAGTGTGCCCATTTGTGGTTGAACCTGCAATCCTGCAATGAAAGTGAAGTGGCCAGAAATGCCCTAGAGGCTTTAAATTTGAAAGATGACCAGAAGGTGCCAGCTAATGTGGGATACCACCGCAAATGCTACATGCGGTTCACTAATGAAGCACACATTGAAAGGGCATACAAGAAGAAAGAAAAGGCAACCAAGGACAGTGAAGGTTTGTATCCAGTGTATGATTTACTTTTCGCCTTTATTAGATGATGTTTGTGTACCCATCAGGATTTGAGTTTATATTACACAGTAATTGTGTAGTTCTGAAAAGCCCTTAAGTCCTTCAAGTTCAAGGCTTGTACACCGACGACCGCCAGTCACAAAATATTAGCTCTTCTCAGTAACCTTCAGTGATGACCCCTGAATAAAGTAATACACAGACAGTGACTTTTATTCAGATACTTCCAAGATACAATAAATGAACAGAATTATTAAGAAACAGTATCTCAAAACCCATGTCTTACTGTATTAGGTAACAAAACTGAAGAAGCATAGGACAGCACTCTCAGATTGTTCTTTGGTTTTATTCACCCAAACGAAGAATAAAAACAAAGAAAAATCTGAGACTGCTGTCCTATGTTACACTTATACACTTATACTGTGGGATTCAGCACCCAGTATAAAATCATAAGCAGTTTAAGCTATAGTGTGAGCCTGTTTCTATCATATATCAAGTTTTTACTGTTATTACGTAACATACAGTAGGCCCATGCAGCTGGTGGTTTGTGAATTTGTTTGTTTCCCCTTACCCTGTACCATGGTTAGCTGCCTCACGCTCACCCTCATTTATAATATGACCAACAATGGCAGAGAAAATGAGTTATAGCATTAAACAGATTGAAGACACGGCAGTGCACACGGCCAAAGCCACTATGAAGTTAAGGTCAGGAGAGATTGCTGGCAAATTAAGAACAGGGACACCATGGTCCCTAAACTAGGTACTGGTAGCTTTGGCACTGTGTGCAGGTGGCAAGTCCTGTTGAAATATGAAATCTGCATTTCCATAAAGATGGCCAGTAGCAGGAAGCATGAAGAGGTCTAAAACTTCATGGTAGATGGCTGTGTTGACCTTGGACCTTGGACTATGAAAACACAGTGAACCAACACCAGCAGATGACATGGCACTCCAAACCATCACTGACTGTGGAAACTTTACACTCAACCTCAAGCAACGTGGATTCTGTGCCTCTCTCTTCCTCCAGACTCTGGGACTTTTATCAGAGAACATAGCTTTGGACCAATCAGCAGCAGTCCAGTCCTTTTTGTCTTTAGCCCTTTTTGTCTTTTGTCTCTTGTTCAAGAGTGGGTTGATACAATAAATGCGATAGCTGAAACCCATGTCTTGCATACGTCTGTATGTGGTGGTTCTTGAAGCACTCCAGCTGCAGTCCACTCTTTGTGAATCTCCCCCACACTTTTGAATGGATTTTGTTTCACAATCCTCTCCAGGGTGCAGGTATCTCTATTGCCTGTACATGCTTTTCTTTCCCTTTGCCTGTCTATTAATGTGCTTGGACACAGAGGTCTGTGAACAGCCAGCCTCTTTAGCAATGACTAAATGACTTTGGTGCCTTGCCCTCCTTGTGCAAGGTGTCAGTGGTCATCTTTTGGACAACTGTCAGGTCAACAGTCTTCCCCATGATTGTGTAGCCTACAGAACTAGACTGAGAGACAATTTAAAGGCCTTTGCAGGTGTTTTGAGTTAATTAGCTTATTAGAGAGGGGCACCAGGTGTCTTCAATATTAAACCTTTCCACACTATTCTAATTTTCTGAAATACACAATTTGGGCTTTTCATTAGTTGTCAGTTATTAATCATCAATATTAAAAGAAATAATACTTGAAATATGTCAGTTTGTGTGAAATGAATGTATATAATATACAAGTTTTACTTTTTTAATGGAATTACCTTTGTCATGATATTCTAATTAAATAACCAGCGCCTGTATAAAAGGGCAACATGGAATACGCTGCATCTCACAAAATATTTTGAATTTTGATTTACCTATATCACCATCTATGTAGGACATGTATAACAATGCCAACCTATGCAACTGAACAATGATGTGAAAAAAACATCCTTAATCAAGGTGAACTGATCTGTATATGGAACCTATAAACTATTTTAGAAAACGTTTGCATTGCATTAAGCCTAGGTAGTTTTTTCAACCTTAAAATAATGTTTCCAAAAACACTTCAATAATTTGTCAACTTGAAACATTGTGAACGGCACTTCTGAATTTGCTTTGCATTCCTTCATGGGTTATAACCTTACTATGCAAGTTTGCAGAAGTGGGTCACTCTGATCTGTAGTTCAAATGAGACATAAGAAAGACAATTCTGCTTGCAACATGCAGGGCAATGAAAGATGAAAGGTGTTATATAGACAAATAAGTCTGCTCTTAAAGTGTCACGGCACAACTCAAAAAGTGCTTTTTGAGCTGTAGCCATTATGACATGACTGATACATGATGAAATTATTAGTGATTGCATTGGCAAAAATCGCTGACACTCGGGCTAATAATTATTAATAGGCCTACAAATCAATAAATTGTTAAAATGTTAAAATAAAGATAAGATTTCCCTGTGCTCTGTGCCTCAGAATACAAATAAAGAATATGTCTTGATCACAAAAGAAGCTTATTTACAGCTCCCATTTTACCTGATCACACCCTTTTTCTCCCAAGAAGGAGCACCTGCCATTAAAACACTTAAATATTTATGTATATTAGATAGATCTCATCTGTGTTGCCAAAGAATTGTAAAATACAAGTGACTCAATTTTTGGCTTTTCATTCTTCTATCCTTTATTGGAAAGATTTAATGGACCTTTCCAATATTTTCCAAAATGTGGCCCAATTTACCTGAATTCACCCTACAGTTGTTTATGAGCCAGAAAGTTTTTTCATGGGGTTTTTGTCTTCCTGGTCCCTGTTTGTGAAACAATGCTAACTTTTAATGTATGGTGAATCTCAATTAAGCAAGAGTTTCTGAAAAAAATGTTGCCTCTTAATTTGCTTACTGTTTTTAAGTGCATGATAGTTTGGGCACGACAGTAGGGTTGCCCTTACTATAAAGATCACTGGATAAGTAACATGGGGTGTCATGGCGGAACATGTAATGGAAGCATATTAAAAACAAAAACAAGCAGGGTCATGCAGTTGCCTTTAGTGTATCATTAGCCTTCATAGCACATCTCTGCTGTCATCTCTTTCTTTCTCACTCTCTCTTTTTGTTTTTTCTCTCTCTCTTTCTCCCACTTTCACTTTCTGTCTCTCTCACTCATTCTCTCTCTCGATCACACATACACACGTGCTCTCTCTCTCACACACACACGTACGCATGCACGCACACACACGCACACACACACTTTTCTGTGCAACTACATGCACTGCTCTTTGATGTTGCTGTATAGATTTGCCTTCAGGTCGTTCTGTCATCTTTGTATTCATGAGGAAAACATACAGCATGAAGCAGAGGTTGCTGCTCAAAGAATTCATTTTGGGTGTGTTTTCTCGGTGCCTCATCATTATCGTCTTCATATTATGCCTGCCACCATCCACATCCACATCATCATTGTCAACGTCATCACCACCATTATCATAGTTTTGGTAGTTTTGTGATAGTCGCACCAAATGCTTAAAACACAGGTGAATGGTGGGAGACAGCATTATGGTTTTGTGTATGGCCATCATCACACATTGGGTCTCCTTTTTCCACTAGCCACCCTTCATTATCCTATCATCTACTCTCTTCTTTGTCTGCTTCCTCTCTTTGTCTCTCATTACTCCCTTATTCTCTCCACTTGTATGCTCTCTCTCTCTCTCTCTCTCTCTCTCTCTCTCTCTCTCCTGCCCCCTGTTTCTTTTCTCGGGATTTTAGTAATTAGTGTCCTGTGTGTATTGTGTGGCGTGTATTTGTGTTGAACCCTTGATTGTGTGCAACGAGCAAGATTGATAGCTTTCTGCTTATTTTCTAAAATGGACACCTGGGCACATAACAGCCATTTGTTGGTAAGTGGAAGATCATTGGGTTTCTTGTGTGTCACAGAGAGTGGTAAAATGTTTGTTTGCAACTGACACAGTAAATACAGACAATACTTACAGTTTTTTACAGTTGCTTAAACTCAATTTTAAAAACTGGGCCCATGTTGACAAAACACTACACACAGTTAATGCAACCATATACCCAATTAACAGAACACCCCAGCTCTATTGCAAAATGCTATTCTTTTGTCAAAAGTGTACACATATTTATAAAAATGCAATTCTGGCACCAAATTGCACACACGAGTCACATCATATGATTGTATTGGAATAAGTTAGACACAGTGGTAATAAATGCAAAATAATTGTAACATTTGCTCTCTTGTAAATTACACAGACAAAGTAAAATATAGTAAATTCACCCGATGACACCAATTCACAAATTCGACACTACATGACAGCAATTCTGCAGACCAATGAAAATGTTTATTTTTTTATCCTGTAACTAGACTCAACTCAGACAATAGTTGCAGTTTGACAACAAAGTACATACTGAACAAAACAATACACAACAGTATCTTTAACCATGTTGAAGAAAAAAATAGGCATCCCTTCTCCTTGCTGCATCTGGCCACAGAATTTCATCGAGATCGTAAAACTTCCACCGCCATGCTGAGAAATACTCTTCTATTGGATTTAGAAAAGATGAGTATGGTGGAAGAAAAAGGACTGTAAACTGTGGATGCTGTAGAAACCAATTTCGTACCAAAGGAGATCTATGAAAGGACATATTGTCCCACACAACAATGTAACGCATGCGTTCATTCATGTTCACTGCAGTTACAATGTTGTGTACTCTGTCCAAATATGCAAGGATAAGTTCAGGAGTGACCATCATTAGGGTTTTGGGTGTGCTCTGAGTACCATAACACACTATCTGGCTCTTTGGTGTTGTGGTCAAAGTGCATGTTTGGTACCCTGGAGACCTGGGTTCAAACCCTGGTGGGGTAACTTTTTTTTCCTCCCCTTCACTAAAACTGTGGTAAAGTTAAAAATATATACCGAGACCACTACACACATGACAAATGCTGTTCACTAAATATATTTCAATAGATATTTTTTTACTTTTATGTAATCCAAAATCAGTCAATATGCTGAAGTGTTTGCTTGTTGCATGGTTGCATGTTGAAAACCATTTTTTCAAAGAACCATATTCATAGCAAACATAGTAAAACACAGTGTTGTTGGAGACAAAAAGTTACTCTAAATATCATGTCTGGCTAATTTGGTGGCAAGTCTCAACATAGCGTTTTCAAGGTAGTCAACCAATGTCATTCCAATGTGATCAATTTAGTCCTTGTCTTTTCTGTCTGCTCTCCTCCCATTGTACCTTGCAGTGATAGTATTTACCTCTTCACTCTAATCTTTACTTTACTTTATTTACTAAGCCTTACATTCATATTCAAGTCAAAGTTATGCCCCTGCTTTCTATTTTACAGTGTTTAAGTATGATTACTGTGTTTTGCATTTTTTCCCTTAGTGTTTTGGCACATGACAATTGTGTTTAACCAGTTGGTTGCAAGTGTGTGGTCATTTGGTAGCTAGTGTTTTGAAATGGAAAAAAGGTGACATTACAAAAGCATCATGTGTGTATGGCATTTAAATGTGTGTAATGTTTTGCAAATCACTGTGTGTAGTGTTTTGCAAAATGTGTGAAGCTGAAAATGTGCTTAGAGTGGTGCCTACCTGAGCCGATGTTTTGGTATTTGAGTATTGGGTTTCATTAATTGTGGAAAACTTTAGATTTTAGCGTGTAAGCAAACATAAAAAACTGTAAGACATAATTAAGAAATCTTTTGTCTGTAAAAAAGAAAAAGGCAGTGTGATATTATTACCTATGGAGCAGGGAAGAATAATGTCAGATACATTACAGTTTTTCTGAATTGCTAAAGCACAAAAACCAATTGGCTGGCCCAATTGCCCAATTGCTTTAGCTACTTCTCACAACTGCTCACTCTTTTGTCAATACCTTAAACCATTTTAGGTAGTAAAACACAATTTGCAAAACTCACTGACTCCTCTTTGCAAAACTCTAAACACATTCTCATTGTCAAAACACACTTTGCAAAACTCATGCCTCCTCTTTGCAAAACTCTAAACACATTCTCATTGTGAAAACACACTTTGCAGTGTAGGACACATGTGATTCAAAATGTTGAACATTCTTCTCCCCATTTGATCATCAAAAAAGCACACATGGCAGTAGCTAAGCACAATGAGTCAAAACTTTATTACAGTTTTTCACAATTGCTAAAACTCAATTTTTGAAACCTTGCCCCATTTTCTCAAAACTGTAAACACAAACTCCAATTGCTCACATGCATGTCCCAAAACTCCTGACTCTTGTTGCAAAAGCTACTACAACCCTCAAAACAGTTTTACGTGTGCTCAAAACCAAACTCTGTGCTCAAAACATTGACACAATTGTCAAAATGAAATTACAATGAAGCAGTTAGTAAACACTACACCAAAAAATGAAAAGCACAATGTTCAGATGTGTATAATAGCACAAGTTGTTTTTTATAGGCCTGAAAATGCATTTCCAACTGAAAAATAGCACAATTCGGATGTATATGTATTGTACATAGACTAAAATTAAGTGGTAATAGATTACTTGCTAAAATACTTCAAACAAAAATATATTTTGGGAATGCCGTACAAATGAAAACTACAAGTGCTGTATACAGTGCTGCAAACAAGAGATCACTGGGCTTTACTATATCATGCCTTTGGGTTTGGTCAGGCCACAGCACCTCATCCACATTACAAGCAATGATGTCCCTTGCCAGGTAACAGGGAAAGAATGCCCTGACGTGTCATATCTATCCTGGACACTGTTCCTGGCCTATGGCACAGGCCAATTCCATGGCCTCTAAAAAATTTCATAGATCGCCATCAACCCATGGACGAGAACGTGATCTATAATGGTGACTCTAATTTGGTTAGCAGAAAAAAAATCACTCTTCCTCTTGTTCTTCCTCTACCTCCTCTTCCTTGCTATGTCCCTCCCTCTCTTGTCTCTGGTTGGCAGCCATTTTCAAGCTGCAACCTTCTTGTGGCTCTCAATTGGCTTACATTGGTGGTGTCAGGTCATTTGAAATGAAATAATAAAGTTTTGACTCATTGTGCTTAGCTACTGCCATGTGTGCTTTATTGATGATCAAATGGGGAGAAGAATGTTCAACATTTTGAACCACATGTGTCCTACACTGCAAAGTGTGTTTTGACAATGAGAATGTGTTGCAAAGAGGAGGCATGAGTTTTGCAAAGTGTGTTTTGACAATGAGAATGTGTTTAGAGTTTTGCAAAGAGGAGTCAGTGAGTTTTGCAAATTGTGTTTTACTACCTAAAATGGTGTAAGGTTTTGACAAAAGACTGAGCAGTTGTGAGAAGTAGCTAAAGCAATTGGGCAATTGGGCCAGCCAATTGGTTTTTGTGCTTTAGCAATTCAGAAAAACTGTATTTCATTTCAAATGACCTGACACCACCAATGTAAGCCAATTGAGAGCCACAAGAAGGTTGCAGCTTGAAAATGGCTGCCAATCAGAGACAAGAGAGGGAGGGACAGAGCGAGGAAGAGGAGGTAGAGGAAGAACAAGAGGAAGAGTGATTTTTTTCTGCTAACCAAATTAGAGTCACCATTATAGATCACGTTCTCGTCCATGGGTTGATGGCGATCTATGAAATTTCTTAGAGGCCATGGAATTGGCCTGTGGCATAGGCCAGGAACAGTGTCCAGGATAGATATGACACGTCAGGGCATTCTTTCCCTGTTACCTGGCAAGGGACATTATTGCTTGTAATGTGGATGAGGTGCTGTGGCCTGACCAAACCCAAAGGCATGATATAGTAAAGCCCAGTGATCTCTTGTTTGCAGCACTGTATACAGCACTTGTAGTTTTCATTTGTACTGCATTCCCAAAATATATTTTTGTTTGAAATATTTTAGCAAGTAATCTAATATTACCACTTAATTTTAGTCTATGTACAATACATATACATCCAAATTGTGATATTTTTCAGTTGGAAATGCATTTTCAGGCCTATAAAAAACAACTTATGCTATTATACACATCTGAACATTGTGCTTTTCATTTTTTGGTGTAGTGTTTACTAACTGCTTCATTGTAATTTCATTTTGACAATTGTGTCAATGTTTTGAGGACAGAGTTTGGTTTTGAGCACACGTAAAACTGTTTTGAGGGTTGTAGTAGCTTTTGCAACAAGAGTCAGGAGTTTTGGGACATGCATGTGAGCAATTGGAGTTTGTGTTTACAGTTTTGAGAAAATGGGGCAAGGTTTCAAAAATTGAGTTTTAGCAATTGTGAAAAACTGTAAAACTGAACTTAGGGGATACTGCATTGATCATCTTAGCGCTGCCTCTGTTATTTTTGCCTATAGCTATGGGTCTGTCAATAAAAAATAGTAAATTTCACATAAATGCGAGCTGGGTTTGTTGGAGTTAGTTAGTCATGGATGCTCCATTGACAATATCAGCATGAATGCGAACACACACAACACACACATGCACAGAGAGAGAGAGAGGGAGAGAAAGGACAGATAGAGTACTGCCTTGCCAATACACATTTTTAACTATTTGTCATGCCAATAAAGCACTTTTTGAATTAGAAATGATTTTGAATTTGAAAGGTGGGTGGGCATAGAGAAACAGAGAGAAATACAGTGCTCAAGTTGGTTTTGATAATGACACTTTTTTTGGTTTTTGGTCTACTTAACCAATATAACACTTGTGTTTGTGAGTGTGTTCACAGATATCCTCACACATGTGGTCAGACTTCGGATTCGTGCCTGCAGCCGAACCACACCCAGGAGCATGTCCACAAACACCCTCAGGAATGAAGGAATCTGAATAATACAGTTTTTCACAATTGCTAAAACTCAATTTTTGAAACCTTGCCCCATTTTCTCAAAACTGTAAACACAAACTCCAATTGCTCACATGCATGTCCCAAAACTCCTGACTCTTGTTGCAAAAGCTACTACAACCCTCAAAACAGTTTTACGTGTGCTCAAAACCAAACTCTGTCCTCAAAACATTGACACAATTGTCAAAATGAAATTACAATGAAGCAATTAGTAAACACTACACCAAAAAATGAAAAGCACAATGTTCAGATGTGTATAATAGCATAAGTTGTTTTTTATAGGCCTGAAAATGCGTTTCCAACTGAAAAATAGCACAATTCGGATGTATATGTATTGTACATAGACTAAAATTAAGTGGTAATATTAGATTACTTGCTAAAATACTTCAAACAAAAATATATTTTGGGAATGCAGTACAAATGAAAACTACAAGTGCTGTATACAGTGCTGCAAACAAGAGATCACTGGGCTTTACTATATCATGCCTTTGGGTTTGGTCAGGCCACAGCACCTCATCCACATTACAAGCAATGATGTCCCTTGCCAGGTAACAGGGAAAGAATGCCCTGACGTGTCATATCTATCCTGGACACTGTTCCTGGCCTATGGCACAGGCTAATTCCATGGCCTCTAAGAAATTTCATAGATCGCCATCAACCCATGGACGAGAACGTGATCTATAATGGTGACTCTAATTTGGTTAGCAGAAAAAAATCACTCTTCCTCTTGTTCTTCCTCTACCTCCTCTTCCTCGCTCTGTCCCTCCCTCTCTTGTCTCTGATTGGCAGCCATTTTCAAGCTGCAACCTTCTTGTGGCTCTCAATTGGCTTACATTGGTGGTGTCAGGTCATTTGAAATGAAATAATAAAGTTTTGACTCATTGTGCTTAGCTACTGCCATGTGTGCTTTATTGATGATCAAATGGGGAGAAGAGTGTTCAACATTTTGAATCACATGTGTCCTACACTGCAAAGTGTGTTTTGACAATGAGAATGTGTTTAGAGTTTTGCAAAGAGGAGGCATGAGTTTTGCAAAGTGTGTTTTGACAATGAGAATGTGTTTAGAGTTTTGCAAAGAGGAGTCAGTGAGTTTTGCAAATTGTGTTTTACTACCTAAAATGGTTTAAGGTATTGACAAAAGAGTGAGCAGTTGTGAGAAGTAGCTAAAGCAATTGGGCAATTGGGCCAGCCAATTGGTTTTTGTGCTTTAGCAATTCAGAAAAACTGTATTATTATATTATAATGGTGACTCTAATTTGGTTAGCAGAAAAAAAATCACTCTTCCTCTTGTTCTTCCTCTACCTCCTCTTCCTCGGTATGTCCCTCCCTCTCTTGTCTCTGGTTGGCAGCCATTTTCAAGCTGCAACCTTCTTGTGACTCTCAATTGGCTTACATTGGTGGTGTCAGGTCATTTGAAATGAAATAATAAAGTTTTGACTCATTGTGCTTAGCTACTGCCATGTGTGCTTTATTGATGGTCAAATGGGGAGAAGAATGTTCAAGTGTGTTTTGACAATGAGAATGTGTTTAGAGTTTTGCAAAGAGGAGGCATGAGTTTTGCAAAGTGTGTTTTGACAATGAGAATGTGTTTAGAGTTTTGCAAAGAGGAGTCAGTGAGTTTTGCAAATTGTGTTTTACTACCTAAAATGGTTTACGGTATTGACAAAAGAGTGAGCAGTTGTGAGAAGTAGCTAAAGCAATTGGGCAATTGGGCCAGCCAATTGGTTTTTGTGCTTTAGCAATTCAGAAAAACTGTAATAAGGACGTTGTACATAACATTTTTAATGTTACATTTTAATGACACATTTCTTTATTATTATTTTATATTCCTGTTATTTTGTATTCTTATAACTCTTACTGTCACAATCAGAGCTTTGTGTGACACTTTCCTAAGTACTGGCAAAAGTTGTGTCTGCCTTAAGAGATGAGGTGTTAACTGTGTATTGTGAGCTTGATTGTTTGTCCCATTCATTTGACTGTCTCAAGACATGGCACATCCATGTTTCACACCTGGAAGACGCCCCTCACTCCCACCAAACTGCCACATACAGTTGTCTAATGCATATTAATTTAGGGTGGGTCTAAGGAGTTACACCCCCTGTTGACCTAGCATTTATTCTTGTGCATCCCTGATTAAATTAGAGACATGGGTGAATCTAAACCGTGAAACTTTTGTCTCTCCATTGGAACCAATGTAAAATAAAGCCTTGTTCCTGATTCTTCAACTACCGGCCTAACTGAGTCTCCAGAAATCATCTGTGAAAAATTACTATTAGGAACACGAGTGTTATACAGTTTCATTGCCAACACAATTAGTGTACAGACACAAGTTTAACATATCTTTTAAAGTTTTATTTCATTGTATTTTAGTTCGCTCCAGTCTCCGCTCCACGAAATATTTTCAACTTCAAACATCTGTGGTTGTCCTACATGTTAACTTGGGTTTCTTGTTAAAGTCTGCTATAGTTTATAAATACACTCCACTTAACTGTTATGTTGTATCTTTGGTGGAGTAATTATCACCTTTGAAGAGTCACCCATGGTATACCCTGGGATATCCTCACTCCTAGTGACGCTTAGAATGCATCTTGTCCCATCAAAAATTGGTAAATAGTTTGACCAGACCTAACTGTTGTAACTGTATACTACATGTCTATCGGATGAAGCTGGGTAAAGATGCTTTAGCGATTAGCACTAGCTTTTGATCTTCTCAGAGTAAAAACAAGACATCAATGGGGGCCATTACAATAAAGAGGTCACAGGCTCTCAAGAATATGAGCTCCGTTGCTGTGGAAACACATGTTAGGTCAACAAAGGGATGAGGCAGGAGGCCAATGACACAAGTCAAGCTGAAGATAAACAAGGAGGTAACTGGCACTTGTTTAGCACCACGGTTCTCTCTCATCTCTTTCCCAAAGACCTTCCATGGAACTGTCAAGTCTGCTTTTGTGTTCAAAAAGATAAAGACACTGTCAACTGCAATCACCTGTGACTATATTGTCATGTGTTGCTAAGACACAGCTGCCAGCATAATTGTCATGCAAAACTGCAAAGAAGCTTGCTATAAAGAGCCCGGTGTGTGTGATTGTACCTGTTTCCTTTCTTTTTCCTTCTGTGTTTTTTTCCCTTAACACCCGTATTAATAATTCAAGGCGTTTTCTCTCTTCTCTCTGCCTCATCCTAAGAGACAGTCAGGCCAATTAAGTTGGCCCTTAATGCAAACTCCCTCTCAGTGTGCCTGAACACCCCTCTCCCTCTATTAATTAAGGCTTTTTTAAGGCTGAGGCATTTTTCTCTCTCTCTCTCTCTCTCTCCCTCAGCTGCATTCTTCAAGCCTCTTCAGTTATCAGCTCGGCTCAGGCACACAAAGGTCTTGCGACACTTCACACAGTGCTGAGTGCACACAGCCACATGCATCCACTCCTCCTGCAGTGCCCATGTGCCTGTGTGAAGGGGATCTTAGTAGAGTAGAGTACTTTAGCATATACATCATACATATGTACATATACATAGGCACACAGACATATGACATCCACATACACATGTGCCTGTGTGGAAGGGGTCTTAAGACCAGTGGAATAGAGAGGTGAATAGAAAGCTCTCCTTCCTCCCAACCATCAATAACACTGCCCTACAAAGTGCAGTAACTGCACAAAAATTAAAATGGAGAAAAATGCCTTCAAATTGATATATATTGTTATACTGCCCAGTTCAACATGTGACAGGTATAACTGTAATGATGATTTTATGTATTTTCTTAAGTAGAAGCAAAAGATTTAGTCACAAGACAAAATGGGTCTTATAAACTCAGTTTAAACAAAATGTGTAGGTACTGCCCCTTGGCTTTGTAGGGCAGTAAAGGGCCATAGGAAAATTAACTCTTTGGAACTTTAGAACTCTTTGGAGGATACATTCAGTGAGAGTCAACATGTGAGAAGTCAGCATCTGAATCAACATACTGGGACATACCTATGACATAAAGTGGCTGTTAACCATATCAATGCCTTACTGTAGATGTTTTTTGCCGCCTTTTGGTTTGTCTGCAACCCTCCTCCCGGCACCTAATTTCATTGAGATATTATGCAGTAAAGATAAGAACTCCTGCCCCCTGCCCATTCCACACGCAAGATTTATTTACAACATCGAAGGTCTATGACCAAGTAAATCTTGCTTGCAGAATTGTCAGTGTGTGGAAGTTCTTACTTCCCAAGTCAGACTCTGATCATCTTCAACACACCTGTGTTCTTTAGAGGTGCGTAAACGTTAACTTCCTGATTTTTTTTGATGCAATAAAGATCTTAAAAAGACCCTTGTTCTCGTTCTCTACTAATTTGTGCCCCACCTCGACTCGCACTTGCTCAGCCTGGGAGTGTTCCTGGGAAACTATCAGCCCCATCAGTTAAGGCCTGGTTATACAAGCCATGTCTGTCAGTGCGCACAACATCGTGGCGCCACCGATGCGCCGACCCTTTCATACTGGCGCTCGATACATGCTCTAATCTCCTCCTCATCAGAGGTGTCATAATGCCACAGTAATCAAACAGTTCGGAAAACCTTGTGTTTCAGAGTGAAACGTGCCTGAATTGCTGGTTTACATCTTGACTTGGTAATTAAACTAGAACAGCAGTATAAGCCCATTTATGTTGAATGTTTTTTCATTAGATATGACATTATGTAAAGGTTATGAGTGAAGGTAGGACGATAGAATAAGACAAAATAAGTTACCTTAATAAATTAATTGCAGGCTTGCACCTATGTTGGTTTGTGGATAAAACTGAATAAGGCCAACGGTTTCTGGTCAGTGGAGTATTGGAGTTTCCAGCAATATTAGCCTATTTGTGCCAATGGAAAATACATGTTAGGCTGACAGACACGGCACTGACAGACACGACGAGTATATAAAGCTAGCTTTAGCTGCAACAATTAGTTCTCAGTCCTTGTCCCTTCCTGTCCCTGTGCATGCCCAGTGCTGCTATGTGTACTCCTGCACTCCCTTCTCTCCTTCACCCTCAGTCCCTGCTACCCTGTCAGGCTGTGGCACAACACTGGTGTGGATAATAAGACAATTACAGTACATGGCCGTGATGGGTGAATAATAAGAGGAATAATGCATGTCCTGTTTAGGTGTGAGTTTGGGTTGCCCCACCAGCCTGGGCCTGGTTTCAGCTCCCGAAGAAAGGGGTTCTTATGCACTAACCTTACTCCTACTGACTCCTTGCCACACAAACATACTGTATGCACACACATACATGCGCATGTTCACACTCAGTCACACACACATGGACACACACACACCTATGGACACACATTTAACAGTGTTTTTCTAAGCATAGTGTAAATTACGCTTGCTCTCTGATGCGGAAATGGATATGAATGCGAATGTTTCAGCATCAAGATGTCAAAACCAATTGTCAAATTGGTTAGATCAAGCTCATTTATCCAATTAAAAGAGGCAGAAGTAACACACAACATGTGAATCAACCCCCTAAGGTGATAGGAGGGTGGACAAAACAGACACACACAAACACAGAGCACCAAGACTAACATTGTTTCATATCATTAGCAGTTGTAAATGAGGGCATCACTCTTTGCGAGACAAGCGCCACTCGTCGTCTCTACAGCTGGGCAAACGGCTCCATTATGCTGTCGTGTTTCTCGCCCAAGCCCATCACAGAAAGCAGGGACTATTCTTTAATTAAACTCATTTGCATCCCCAAATTAAGTTTTCGGCAATGGGTTTTTCCTGTATCTGTGTGTGTGTTCCTTCGTGTGTGTGTGTGTGTGTGTGTGTGTGTGTGTGTGTGTTTAGGGGATGGATGTGGTTAAGTGAAAAATGCTCTACTGTCTCTGCAAGTACAGTATGTCACAAAAGTGAGTACACCCCTAACATTTTTGTACTTTTTTTATTATATCTTTCCATGGGAGAAGTTTAAAGATATAATACTTTTCTACAACGTAAAGTAGGCAGTGTACAGCTTATATAACAGTGCAAATTTGCTGTTCCCTCAACATAACTCAACACACAACCATTAATGTCTAAACCACTGGCAACAAAGGTGAGTACACCCCTACATGAAAATGTCCAAATTGTGCCAAATAAGCCATTTTTCCTTCCTGGTGTCATGCGATTCATTAGTGTTACAAGGTCTAAGGTGTAAATGGGTAGAAGTTGTGTTAAATTTGGTGTTATCACTCTCACACTCTCTCATACTGGTCATTGGAAGTTCATCATGGCACCTCATGGAAAAGAACTCTCTGAGGATTTAAAAAAGAAAATTGTTGCTTTACATGAAGATGGCTTGGTTATAAGAAGATTGCCAACACCCTGAAACTGAGCTGCAGCACATTGGCCAAGACCATACAGCGCTTCAAGAGGACAGGCTCTACTAAGAACAAGCCTCGCCATGGTCGACCAAAGAAGTTGAGTGCATGTGCTCAGCATTATATCCGGAGGCTGTGTCTTCAAAATAAGCGTAGGAGTGCTGCCAGCATTGCTGCAGAGGTTGAAGGGGTAGGGGGACCGCCTGTCAGTGCGCAGACCATACGCTGCACTCTGCATCAAACTGGTCTGCATGACTGTTGTCCCAGCAGGAAGCCTCTTCTGAAGATGATGCACAAGACAGCCCGCAAAGTTTGCTGAAGACAAACAGACTAAGGACATGGATTACTGGAACCATGTCCTGTGGTCTGATGAGACCAAAATAAACTTATTTGGTTCAAATGGTGTCAGGTGTGTGTGACGGCAACCAGGTGAGGATTACAAAGACAAATGTGTCCTGCTAACAGTCAAGCATGGTGGAGGAAGTGTCACGGTTTGGGGCTGTATGAGTGCTGCCGGCACTGGGGACCTACACTTCATTAAGGGAACCATGAATGCCAATATGTACTGTGACATACTGAAGCAGAGCATGATGCCCCCCCTTTGAAACTGGGCCGTATTTCAATATGGTAACGACCCCAAGCACACCTCCAAGATGACCACGCCTTGGGTGAGGGTGAAGGTGATGGACTGGCCTAGCATTTGCCCAGACCTGAACCCAATTTAGCACCTGTGGGGCATCCTCAAATGGAAGGTGACTGAGCTCAAGGTCTCAAGCTCAAGGTCAGCTCCGTGATGTCGTCATGTAGGAGTGGAAGAGGATTCCAATGACAACTTGTGACACTGTAGTGAACTCCATGCCCAAGAGAGTTAAGGCAGTGCTGGAAAATAATGGTGCCCGCACAAAATATTGACACTTTGGGCACAATTTGGACATTTTCACTTAGGGGTGTACTCACTTTTGTTGCTAGTGGTTTATGTGCTCTAAAGAAACATCTTGCAATAGGGTAGCGTTTAATGAGAATAGATTTCCCTGGAAGTCTGGGCCATTTGTTCTGTATCTTTCTTATGTTGCAGACTAAAGTCTGAAATTTTGAGAAGCTACAGGCTTTTGAATAGTTTTACCCAGCTTTCAGTATATAGCAGTAATAAAAACAAAATCACGCAGCAATAATAGCATAGCAAACTTGCAAAGCAAACTGTTGCCCTGTAACCAAAAGCAAATGTTGGGTCAGTGATTCTGATTTGAAGAATCAGAGGAGCTAAGAAGAGTGTGCCCTCAGTGTTATTGACTGCGTTCACATGGTGGGATTGGTTTGGTTTGGGATTGGTTCACAACGGGTGGTCTGTCCCCCAAGTCCCTGTTCACATGCAGTTCGTCTAAGCAGATTCGGCCAAAGACCCGCTGTTCTATCATTCTATCCTACATATCATTTTATCCTACAAACACCCACGGCACATGCGCGCGCATGAGCAGATCACGATACTCCATTTCCCGCCATTTACACATCATTTTGTCCTACATCAGCTGTTACTAAAACTTTGCAGAGCAAGCGGGGTAGATTAATGACGTAAATTCAATATTAACCACACAATGTAATATAATTCTGATTTTAAAAAGTGAGCGAGTCTTGAAATACAAAAAATATCTTCCCTAAACAGTTTAACTTTTCAACTTTTCATAGGCTACTTTAGGTTGATACAGTCATTTATTTAGGTGTGTATAGAAAACGCCAAACTGGTGGCGTGGTGGGTATACTACCTGCGTATCACGTAGACTAAATTGCTGGTAAACTTGAATTTTCATGACGTCCTGCATTCGTGTGTTGGCTAAAATAATACTCGGAAGTCTACATTATCCTTAAATGTTGGGTAGGTAGCCTATCCTAAAACATGTTATGGTAAAGACGTGTCTGATAGTGTCATTCCTCCTACCGTAGGATGCTTTGACAATGTAGGACAATCTGACAGATTATGTCTGTCGAGACATCCTACCGTAGGATTTTCTGACAATGTAGGACAGAATGACAGAACAGCGGCCCTTTCCGCTACGCTAGGTGGGGGCGCTGTAGTCAACTTCTATCTTTCTATTATTATCTTTTAATACAAGGAACGTCTCTTCCACGCATAACTCTTGAACCACTCATCCGCTTGATCTCAAATTTGGACGGCGTCATCATAATGTTACCAGTGTGTGCAGTACCAAGTTTCCTGTTGTTTGGGCAAAAAATGCCAAAGATATCGGTCAAACCGTGCCGACCCAGCCATGACGACCCAGGCTGATAAGATTTACAATGCTAGCTGCTACAGTGTTGGACATACCGCGACTAACGACACATTACTAAAATAATGGACATAACACGAGTAAACATTTGCCCACAACAAAGCTGCTACGTAGGTAAGATGTATCTTATCGTATACGCAACAGCAGACTACAGCACTGCATACATATGCCTACAGTGCATACAGACGACACGTAGAGGAGACTGAACTTTTCACCTCTCATTCCGGTTATTCCACATCGCAAAACAGTGGCTAAAGAAAATCTTACAAGTTAGTCAGTGCAAATGTATTTACATAGCCTCCTCCTTTCACCTGATATTATTACCCACTTAAACAATAAGGTGGTCTAAACAAAAACGTAATACTCTGGCACATCTTCTATGGGCTCTACACTGTTCCTACTAAATAAAGACAATAAACAAACTTTCTGGCGGCATACAAAGATGGTGTTCCAGGAGTTTGACGCATTCGTGTACGTGTTGTGCATTCTGCTGTGTTAGAAAGTCCGTATGAAGGAACAAACTGCGTTTTTTATTTCGTTGATACATGCGCAATACCCGAAACCAAACCGTTCACATGGCAGTCGAAGTGGTTTGGAAACAGCCCAGGCCTGGCGTCGCAATTGGTTTCCGAAAACCTATTCCAAACCAAACCAATCTCCGTTCACATGAAGCCGGTACGATCCCAAACCAGTTCCAAGTGGTTTCGACTTGTCCATGTGAACGCACTCATTGTTTGGTCTCATGACGGGTGTTGACTTCTTAGTCAGTTCTTCTTCATGAATATGAGAAACCCTTGTGTGCACTTTAGGGTGATTGGTCCTAGCCTGCGGTCTCTGCTGTGCAGTCGACCTCCCTCTTTCCTTATTCAGCACGCACACTACTCTAGCATGGCTCTGATTAAAGGCAAGGAGCTCCCAAGCCTCCTCTCGCTGTCTCTTGCTCTCTCTCTCTCTCTCTCTCTCTCACACACACACACACACACACACACACACACACACACACAGTAACTCTTTCAGGGCTGACTTCTCCCCATCCTTAAGGACACTAATGGTGTTGATGCTTATCCTGACTCTCTCGCTGTGCTTTTCTCTGCTGACTCTCTCGCTGTGCATCATGAAAGCTATTGATTTATACCCGTAAGTAAATAATATTGCAGAGGTAAGTGCATTTGCATGTATGTATGTCTGAGCAGTCTGGGAAGTGGTTGAATGGCCAAGGTGGAAATGGCCCATCTTGTCAGGTGTAAGGAGTGTGATGGCAATGGGTCAGGTGTAAGAAGCTGTTCCTGTGTTGGTGGTTTTGGTGTGCAGGGATCTGTAGTGCCTGCTGTTGTAATGTGAGGAGCAACAAAAATGTGCTTACATATTTACTAATATTACATTACATTTACTCTAATAAATATATTCTTTTAGGGAATCAGGTCATTAGAAGGAAAATGTTATCCTTGTGGAATGTACTGTACTAGATGCTGATTTGCTGGGATCAACCTCCAGGGAACACTGAGAGTGAGGAACAGGTAAGGAGAGTGGAAAAAAGGTCAAAACTGGAAGTGTTTGCATCTACATGGTGGGGGCCAGGAAAGAAAACAGGAGTACGCAGTCCTAAATTTAAGGAGAATGATGTAACATCCTGCATATGAGCCACACAGACAGCTGGAGGTGTAACTCTTCCAGTAACACAGGATGGCTAAACCTCTTCTGTCCTGTATATCATCTGTTTTCTTCTGTGTCCATTTTTTTCTATCAGATATTTAAGCAATTCAAAAGTCAAATAAATTTTGAGCGATATAAGAAGCATCAAAATGCAGTGGCAAATTAAAAATATGTCATAATGCCCCGTCCTGATGCACATTTTTTTAACACGCTTGATGAATTTCCATCAACATTGTACTGCATTAGAACCAATAGTCTCTGATTAGAGCACAGGAAATAGAAAACAAAATGCACTAGCGAGAACTGTTGTGAGATACTCAAATTCAGAAGTGCATACATACATTCTGCGGTTGCGTGACTTTCCTATATCGCTTTAACCTTTTCCATTACATTTATATAGAATTATCTCTTCCAGAGCAAGCAAATTAACTTAGCATGACAAAGTTGGCATTAGAATGATATCATTCTTTTTCCATCATGTATGTTGCACCAACCTTTTAATGAAAAACACTCATGTCTCCCTGTCTGTTATTCATTTTCCTTATGTATCCCAGTCTAATTCAATGGGCTCCATCTCTCTCTCCACACACCCCTTCATTTCACCTTAATCTCAATTGTTTTATTACCCCCACCCCAACATACACACACACACACACCACACACAACCTCAGATTTTCTGTTTTTCATCCTCTCCTTTCTCTTGTCCGTTGGTGTGGCGCATGTGAAATGATGGAACCTGCTGGCGCACTACTTCCTCTCTCACCTGTAAGTGCTGCGCTCCTGCTCCTTCTTCTGCTTTACTTCACCACTGCAGCTATTGACAAATGTGCACAGCTCCCAATCGTACCAATCACTCTCTATTCAGTGTCAGAGTGTGTGGGTGTGTGTATGTGTGTCTGTGTCCACTGTGTCAGTCTGACAATGGGGCCTTGGGCTGGGTGTTTACTTCAAACCAGACAGTGATGGAGAGAGAGACAGGATAATGGAGAGAGAATGAATGAGAGTGTTTGTGCTTGTATGTGTGTTAGAGCGAGAGAGATAGTGAACGAGAGTGTGTGAGAGAGACATAGAAAAAAAGAAAGAAAAAAGATAGAGAAAGCAAGTAAGAAAAATACACTGTAATCTGACTCTAGATGAATTTGGGTTTTGTGGGAATCCAGTGACTACAAGGTAATTGGCAGATGCATATATCCTAATTATGTGGCTAATTAATTTCCAACTCATTACACTTCCCCACCTAATTTGTAGACATTGCTTGATTTGATTAAGCCTGCCT
Source organism: Setipinna tenuifilis (assembly GCA_030347295.1). Taxonomy (NCBI): domain Eukaryota; kingdom Metazoa; phylum Chordata; class Actinopteri; order Clupeiformes; family Engraulidae; genus Setipinna; species Setipinna tenuifilis. Next base: position 1,249,632 of record CM059270.1, on the reverse strand, counting down.
CCATGCAAATGGATGTGTTTCATGTGTTTCTGCAGTCACAGTTTAGTGTGAGGTCTACTGTGTCTCCAAAGTGTGCACAGGATGCATGCGTGTGTGTGTGTGTGTGTGTGTGTGTGTGTGTGTGTGTGTGTGTGTGTGTGTGTGTTTGTGTCTTTGTGTGTGTGTGTGTGTGTGTGTGTGTGTGTGTGTGTGTGTATACATTCACAAACTGTTCTCTGTCCCTCTATCTTTCTCAGGTCCACTGCAGATACCTTTTTCTTTTGCTTCAGTAAAGCACATGTAACCAAGGAATTCCTGCGCAGTCCAGACCCAGTCTCGGACCCGCGACCTTACAGCAGCTTCAGTATGGGAGACAGATGCGCTTCCAAGTGAGCTAAAAACTAAGCTATTGTCTCAGTCAGTAGTGTATCTTTTTGAGGTGTCGGGTGGGAGGTTTACTAATGTTCTATGCCGAGCTGTGCTAGCTGGAATCCATTACACTCACATACCATAGTACATTTGGTCCGGCCCCTTCCCGTCTTCCACACAGTGCTTCCTGTGTACTTCACTCGTGTGCTACAGTCACCAAGTAATACAGGGCACTAGGTCATAAGGCTGCTAAATAGTACCACAAAAATTGGAGAGTTAAAATTTCAGGGTTAAACATTTGGGAGTTGATTATAACTTCCAACGTGTAATTTTAACATTTTTGGATTTAAATGGTGTCAAGAGTTTTCAAAAGTGTTACTGTAATTTTAATTTTTGGAGAGTGTGGAGCTATAGAAACCCTCAAGAGTGTTAACTTTGTGGGAGTTAATTCGACACTGGTCTTTTTGCTAATCTTTTGCACCAGGTGTGCCATGCCCATGCGTTCCTGTGTGAGAGACAGACACCCCAGCTGCTCGCCGAAGCCCGGAGACTGAGAGGCCATGTTGCGTTTCCCTTGTCTCAGAGGCCTGTGCGGCATACGTGGGGCTCCACAGCTTTGCAGTTCTCCATCTCTCTGTCTCTAATAGCTCCCTGATTTGTAAGTGCAGATACATCTACGTCTTCAGTGGGTGGAGAGATTTAACAGATGAATAAGCCCTTTTATATGGCAGGCCACAGGAGGACAAAAATCCAATTAAAATTTTCGTTTGATGCCACAGAAAGCAGAAAGAAAAAATTGTATTTGCATTTAAGCACTTCATTTCATTATTAAGTTCTAAAATAGTTGCGCAAAAAGAAAGGGGGGTTTCAAATATGGAGTGAAATCATAGTCATTCTATTTAGTATGCTCCATATTTTTCATTTCTATTATCAAACATTCAACTGATAAATGCTTCAAAGCTCTCTTGAACAAGTTCCTTTTCCCAGCACTTTTGGAACAGACATGTTTGATTGAACAGAAGAATATTAAGAGTGCATTGATGATTCACTATTAATTTCAAATTTGACACAAATTCATCAATATTGGGCAGTTTTATGAAACTGATCAATAAACCTATTGCTCATGTTTTGATATTACTGTTAATAAGTGTACAATAAATGTATTTTTTTTCTTAGTCTTTCTGTTTGTATTTTGCAGACACATCTACAAGTGTTTCTAAAGGCATTTATGTGTGCATGTGTGTGTAAGAGAGAGAGAGAGAGAGAGAGAGAGATCCATGCATGCATGTGGATCTGCTAATTTGTGACCTACATTCCCAAATCACACAGACATACATAATCTATTAGTTTTTTCGAATCACAATGTCATGTTCACTCACACATGTACATGTGTGTAGCAGCACACACACACACACACACACACACACACACACACACACACACACACACACACACACACAGACTGAAAAAAACGTACAGGACCTTTCACATTTGGTTGTTCACATATTAATCTATACAAGCTCAGTACTAAGGCATCAGTAAACATATTAATGCAATACACACACACACACACACACACACACACACACACACACACACACACACACACACTTTTGACTTATTTATTTGAATCCACATGTCAAAATAAATTACACAAGGACACAAATTTGGCAATTGCAAAGGTTACTCAGACAAGATTTAGTTAAATGTCCATGACATTGATCAGAGTAGCACACCAGAGCAAAGACTTCGATTACACACACACACGTGTGTTCATGCACACACAGTCACACCTTTTTTTTAGTTTGGGCATACTATAATAGATGTTTCATACTAACCCTCTATGTAACCCTGGATGTAAGTCCACATATTCATTCAATTCCACATTTCATATGAAAAAGACATTTTGTGTATTTGCTATTGTAGAATTATCTTGATATTTTTGAGGGTTAATAGTGAATTAATTTGGTGTTTTTAATGTGTCCTCATCTTGTAATTTCACTACCCAATCAAGCAAAAACCTAGCCTAGCCTTTTGTTCACAAAGCTGAAGGATAACAAGCGTGATTCCCTACCCAAACTTCAAACAGGGACAAAAAAGAGCTCTTTTATACTTCAGTCAGTTAAAAGATTATAATCTCAATGGATTGTTTTTGTACCCTTTTTCCCAAGAGTTTTTGATCTTATGCCAAAATTGTGTTTATGTGCCGTCTTTTTATGGAGTGGATGTGCCAAAAATGGTATAGTGAACATGTTTGTGCCACGTATTTCTTGTGCCACATGTGTGTGTGTGTGTGTGTTTCATTTTTATGGTGCGTGTGTGTTTGTGTGTGTGTGCATGCCTATGTTTGTGTGTCTGCACTAATGCATACACGTGCATGTGTGTGTCAGAATTACATGGTCTGATAGAAGTTAACATGATGAGTGGAGGGACCACTTAATCAATAAGTAAGGCCCTAAGACACCCTTCCAGTCGGGTCAAAAGCACTTAAAACATTTGAAACAAGAAGACCATTTTATTATGTAGGAACAGGGATTTATCCTATCAATACACCCCTGTTTAGGAACACCCTATTGGAAAATGTCAGTGAGGAATTTACTGTGACCTTGAATTAAATTGTAGAGACACAGAAAGGGTGACAAGGGATGGAGAACACACAAAGAATGTATAAAGACACACAAAATATACTGAGACATACATAATATAAAGAAAAAATAAATATACTGACAAATACTGTGTATATAGAGATGCACTGGTTATACAGAGGTACAGAAATGAGAAGTGCTTTTTTTCCTGCCCCCCATTTTCTGCACTAAACAGATACAGCATCTGACAAACATGCACAGTGAAGTCAGAACACACTCACATGAATGCACAGAGACAAACACACCCACATACACAGATGTGTGCACAAACACACACAAACTACATACACAGAAACACACACAAATGTACACACACACACATACACACATACACACAAGCACACAAGCACACATGCACACACACACACACACACACACACACACACAGTGGATTGTGTGTGGATTGTGTTAGTGGATTGGGCTCACCCGCAGCACATGTTTAAGTTCCTCAATGTTCTGTAAGGATGCAGACATGGCTTCTGAGGAGATTAGGGATGCAGCTTATGCTAAATATTCCCCAGCAAAGTCACTGCAGTGCACCCACATGCCCAGCCACCATACACAAATCACACCCAAGAAACACGCCACATATTCGTCTCTTTCTAAAAAGATTATGTCAGAGGTTACTTACATTTCTTTTAATTTTACATTAAAAATAACAATAAAATATATGTGTGTGAATGAAAATTCACAACACAAATATTTGAAATATATATATTTTTTACCCAATGCATTTCTCAAGATTTTCAGAAATGACCTACAGCATTTACTTTAATTTGAATATGCCCAGATGTTTTCCCAAAAAGTGAAGACATATTTTTACGCCTTCAAAAAGAAAGCGGAGGGAAAATTCTTTATCCTTGTAATGTTTTAATACATGTCCTCTTTCTCACCTATCTGTGTTTGTTTGACGGTAGTACTTGAATGCATTGTACGTGACCCCGGCGACCTTTGATCACCATGGTCACCGTCCCATCGCAATGGCGATAATCAATCAGTTCCTCTGACAGCTCATCTCTCGCCTTGTATTGCCGCAGAGGGGCTGAATTCATATGTGGATGCTTGTATTTGTGTGAGGCGTGAGAGGGGCTGAATTCATATATGGATGCTTGAATTTGTGTGTGTGTGTGTGTGTGTGTGTGTGTGTGTGTCTGAGAGCGAGAGAGAGAGAGAGAAAGTGTGTGTGTGTGTGTGTGTGTGTGTGTGTGTGTCTGAGAGAGAGAGAGAGAAAGTGTGTGTGTGTGTGTGTGTGTGTGTGTGTGTGTGTGTGTGTGTGTGTGTGTGTGTGTGTGTGTGTGTATGCATGTATGCATTAATGTGCTCTCTGTAAATGTGTGTGTGTGCATATGTGTGTAACAAAGATTTGCCTGTTAGATATATAGTATATACATTTTTCCTCAGCAAATCTGGCACATCACTACATTTTCCTAGATACTGAAAAAGGAGGTCAGTGATTGTACAAAATGGCAGTGTGTGGTGAACATATTCATGTATGAGTACATATACATAAAAGCTTTTATCTTTCTCAAAGTGTCAGTTACACCTATGTATTTTTAAGTGAAGTAAAGAGCAAAATGTATACATTTTTGTGCTTTCGTGTGTGTTTTTGTTTGTTTGTTTTGTTTGTTTTTTAGTTAATAAATCATTATGCAAAACATTATTATTTTTTAAATACAAATTATTGGGGACTACATAAAAATTAATCCTTAAAATGTACATGTTATAAGGTATTCTACCATAATTTGTACATTAAAACATGTTCACCAAAGAAAAAACACATATCTGTAAAAGTGCTGCAGAGTGGAAGAGGTGTACCTTTGACAACGTTACGACAATCAGACGTCATCTTTCTTTATGTCTCTCTATTTTTTATTTAGGCTTATTTTTGAAATGTCATTTTTCTTTTTTGGCTGGTGTAATAACATAATTTATTGCACATTGTATCTCCCTTTTTTGCTTTTTCATTCACTGCAGTTTTTTTATTCATCTAGAGTTGTCTGACGGGATGGTGTGCGTCTCCTTTAAGAGGTGTGAGTTGGAACTCTAAAATGGGTCACAGTAAAAATATCTCTCACAATTATTCATGCCTACCCTACCCTTCCCTCCCCTCTCTGCCTCCTTACATCCTCCCTCCCTCTTTCTCTCCCTCTCCCTCTCTCTCTCTCCATGCCCCCCAACACACACATGCATACGCGCACACACAGACACACACACACACACACACAAACAGACACACACACACACACACACACACAAACACACACACACACACACACATTTCTTTTCCTCCCATCTCTTGCTCTTGTTTGGAACTGCATGCTGAAGCAGTGGAGAGGGCCACAGGACAGGCTAGGGGTAGAGATGGGGTTGGGGCTGGAGATGGGGAGAGCACTGGGGCTGGGGTTGGATGTGGGATAGGAGATGGGGCTGGAGATGGGCCTGGGGTGGAGCTGGGGTTGGTTCCCCACGCCCGTCTGTCTCCATCAGCTGGCTTCCTGATGAAATGTTGATGCAACCGAAGCCCCTGCACCACCAGGGAACTCTTAGCCTTGTCGCCTCTTTCTCCATCCTTACCCACTCCACTCCACTCCTTCCCACATCCTCTCTATTCCCTGCCCCCCCACACACACACACACACAACCACACACACACACACACTCCCTTTCTCTCTCTCTCTCTCTCTCTCTCTCTCTCACACACACACACACACACACACACACACACACACATTCACTTCCTCTTGTCCTCTTGTGTTGCAGAGGAACTCCCAGAAGAGCCCCTGTGAATGATTAACTTACACAAAAATCATTCACCATAACATCCTACATTGTGATACTTTCATTTTATTCTTCTCAATGCTGCTGATCTGTTCCACTTTTTATGTGTCAGGTGTTTCCTTGAGTCATTTCTGAACTTTCTGATTCTCTGCCCGTGAATGCCTCACTATGTCGGTGATGTGACATAAGCTATGTTGCTATTCTGCAGGAATAGGGACTCCAAGGTATCACAGAGTACTTCCTCGGCACCTAGTCACTGTCAAAAGAAGATTTTATCCTGAAATGTTACAAATTTCAATGCCCCATTTTACCTGTCAGTGAATCAGAACAATAGTAAAGTATTGTAGAGAATAGTAGCAAAAGTATGACTCAATACATAAAAAGAAAAGCAGTCAGTTATTGACTCTGCTGACATTGTGGTGTGATGGAATCATTACTGTTATCTTCCTCTCGTTGTATTCATCTTTAACATCAGAATTCACTTAATTAAAGAATTAAAGAAAGAAAACGAGAGAAAGAAAAATAAATGTCTGTGCTTACAGCCATTCTGGCAGTTCTGTTGTTTACTTTTATAGTCAGGGCAGAGCATTTGTGGGTGCACTGTTTTGTGTCAAGTGTGTAAACAAAAGAATTAAAAAAGAAGCTATTAAAAAAGGAAAATACAATTTTGACTGTTCTGTTGCTTTTACGGTAAGAGAGGACAGAGCCATTTGTGACTACACTGTGTGTGTCGTGTGTCGTGTCATGTGTCGTGTAGTGTGTCGTGTAGTGTGTGTGTGTGTGTGTGTGTGTGTGTGTGCACTGCTGGCGCGGAGTTAGCAGTAGTGTCGGGCTGTGCCAGGGCTCTGCTGCAGTGCTTAGCCGCTCACACCCAGAAACAAAGCATGTGATTGGAGGGAATGAATGAAATGCCTGGGCAGCATATGGGAGCCCTGTCTGCGAGTTCCCTGTAGGTTTAAACTGAACATCTTTAAATTAGTCAGACAGAGATCAAAGGAATCCACTCTATCTTTACAGAGAGCCAGGCTTTGATGTCCTTCCTTGAATATGAGAGAAAAAAAGACAGGGGGGGGGTGTGAAGAAGATAGAGAGAGAGAGAGAGAAGAAGTATGTGTGTGTGTGATTGTGTGTGTGTGTGTGTGTGTGAAAGAGAAAGAGGTTAGCCAGTGCATATGAGTGTGTATGTGTGTATGAGTGTGTGTATCTGGATGTTTAAGAGAGAGTAATTAAATGAAAAATGTTTGAATAGAAATAAGTCGTTCTTTTTGTGACTATGGTGTATATACAGTTCGCCTCCAACTGTGTCTATTTGTGAATAATTTTCGAATCTTTGTGTGTGTTGCTGGTGTGTTTTTCTCTGTGTGTGTGTGTGTGTGTCCGTGTGTCTGTCTGTCTGTCCATGTGTGTGTGTGTGTGTGTGTATGTAAGGTTTCTGCAGGCCGGGATTTGCTTTTCGTTGCTGAAGATGAAGAGCTGTAGCAGTCTCCCTCAGGAGATGGAGGCCTAGATTCCCTCTCCTACTCTTTCTCCCTCTCTCTCTCTCTCTCACTCTCTATCTCTCTCTCTTCCTCTCTGTCTTTCTGTCCCCTCCCTCTCTTCTCCTTTCTCTTTTGCTTTCTCTCTCTCCTCCTCCTTTCACTCTCTTCCTCTCTCTCTTTTTCTCTCCCCCTATTTTCTCTTTCTCTCCCTTTCTTACTCCTCTCCGCTGCAGTGCTCCTGCCTGCACTGCTGTCCTCCATTACTGTTGAGCCACTCGGCACATCCTCAGTCACAGGCGAGGCTCGACCCAAACCTGGCTAAGTTGTGCTGTCCTGTTCTGTTCTGTGCTTTGCTTTGCTTTGCTGCGGTGTTCTGTGCTGTGCCGTTCTGTTCTGTGCTTCCATCAGCACTGAACATAGGCAGTACTCACACGCCTGGTTATACAGCAACTCGTCTGCCGTGAGGAAAATAATTTCCCCCCCTGATGAATGCTTCACTGCAGTTTAGATGCCACTGCACAATCAGCTAATGATGATAGTGGCAAAGCAGCCCCCTTGACTAGCGAAGTAAAAACTGAGTAAAAAGCCAGAGTCCATAGAATGCACAAAGGCTAAGGATCACAGTGGAAGGATGTAACATTTCAATTCCAAACATGTTTTTTGTATAAAATGATGCACTGCTGACTGTGTGTTCACTTGTGTTTGCTACTAGAATAACTCATCAATTGTGACCAGTGCCTTCAGAGGTCACCACACCAAACTGGGTTCCTTTTGTATGGCGGGATTATTCAGGGTCTCTCCCGTTCGCATTATGAGATGGACTCTATTGGTTTGGTAGCAGATCCCAAACACCCCTAATTAAACCAGTCCTGCTATGGCAGCTTTATTGAGTGACATCATGACCTTGCCTTGTGTGTGTGTGTGTGTGTGTGTGTGTGTGTGTGTGTGTGTGTGTGTGTGTGTGTGTGTGTGTGTGTGTTTCATGAAATAGAAATGTGGCTACTTTGCTCTTTCTTACCTCTTTCGGTCTAACTCTGTCTATCTGACACACACACACAAACACACACACACACACACACACACACACACACACACACACACACACACACACACACACACACACACACACACTAGTTTTGGTCGTTGTAATTTGTCTGGTTAATTGGTTAAATGGTTAAAATGTGGTTTAAACTGTAGAAATGTTGTGGGTCTCACAGCTCAAAACATTTCTACAGTTTAAATCACATTTTATTATTTTTTATTATTAGACAACCAACAATGTACATGTATTTTTTTACTAAAATCTTTTGTTGATATTATTGTAATGCACCTAACTAAACCACACTTAAGGTCATTCTGCTCATCAAACTTCTTTTAACACTTGAAAAATGACAGCAAAAAATCCCAGGTAATATTTCTTCTCTTCTTTTCTCTCTCTCGCTCTCTCCACCTCTTCCTGAAATCCACTGTGCTCCTGTTCTGCCTTAAACAGATGGAGATTATCTTAGTGTGGCGATTTAGTTGCTGACAAACCCATCTCATTTAATCCCAACTCCTGTTGCCCTGCCCAGCCCTCTTCCCCCTCTCTTCACCACAGGGCGAGAACATCCCCCAACCACACACACACACAGATACACACACATGAACACATGCACACACACACACACACACACACACACACACACACACACACACACACACACACACACACACACACACACACAAACGCACGCACATGCATGCACACACACATGCTTGCACGCATGTGCACACACCCACACACACACACACACACATACACAAGCGCACACACACACACACACACACACACACACATAGGGTACATCGTTTGCACACTATGCAAAAAATGCCATAAATGATATCTCCATACTACATATACTGTACACAAATGAATACTGAACACAATGTGTGTTTCAGGACATATGGCTTTACACACTTTAAATCTCAATCACTCATCCATGTTGAATCACCTGTGCATTTAGAAGCAAACCCACACACACACACACACACACACACAGAGATATACCACCACATTCCCTTCTTCTCCTGCTCCACTGTTCTGGTGGCCATGTGGTTAGGATGAAGATCTATACCTGGGTCATTTGTCCTGTTCCTTTTTTAGCATCTGCAGACTCCAGTGCTCATGGGGGTTACTGTACACTGAATACACATACACACCATTTAAAGCTTGCAGTTTACACACATATGTGCACACACACACACAGCAGCACAACAGGGCAACTCTGCAGTGTGTGTATGGCTTACTATAATTAACACATACACACACACACACACACACACACACACACACACACACACACACACACACACACACAGCATAGGCAAAAAACACAGCAAAATAAATAAAAAACAAATAAAGTGGCTACACTTTGAAATGCAATAGCCATAACCATGTACAGCACATGAGTGGATTTGCTTTGATTTATGAACTCCGATTTTTAGCTTTACTTTTTATATGAAATTAAACAAATTTTGCAGTCACAACAGAAAACTCATCAATTTAACATATTTATCTCTCTCTCTCTCTCTCTCTCTCTCTCTCTCTCTCACACACACACACACACACAGTCTCTTGGAAAGAAAACCCTCCAAATAATTACAATAATTTATCATGAGTGTAATGTCGTGGTTACCATCTCTCATCCAAGACTACATGCTAATAATCTGTTTTAATTTCTGTTTTTCGCTACCACGAACACCTTTATTTATCTGTGAAAGTTATAAATGTTGTTATAAGATATATACTGTAACAACTAGAGCCGTAATCTGTGCCAGCGGACATAAAGATGAAATAAATGCTGGTTAATCCTTCTGCAGTATAGCCATGTACATCATTATTCTGCTTTTAGTGTAAGGTTTATTTTGGGGGGTTGTTGAGTATGTATGTTGTCACTGGGGCATGTTTGGCAAGTTTTCATCACATAGTCTTAAGGTCATTTGAATGAAAATGATCAAATGCATATTTCAGCAGGAGTCAAAGAGTAGAGGAATATAACACGTAAAAATGTACCATCACTGTGTGAGGCTTGCATATTAAATATGTTCATTTACTATCAAACATTACCCGCTGCCACGAAACACACAAACATACAGAGAACATGAAAATGTGTGCGTGGTGTGTGTGTGAGTGAGAGAGAGAGAGAGAGAGAGAGAGAGAGAGAGAGAGAGAGAGAGAGAGAGAGAGACCCTGCATGGGGAATGACAAAATGATGGGGTGCTGCCACCCTGTGGCAGAAGGCTAGTGCTGCAGCAAAGGTGTTGCACTGAAGGTGGTAAGTGGAGTGTCACCTTTGGATAATGCCTGGCCCATGGTTGCTGTGGCAACAGGGAGCTGCAAATCACGCCCTCCTGGAATAAAGGCGGACATATTGCACAGCATGCCATTGCACCTGGAAACTGCTGTTCCGATTAAATGGTTCAATCTTACCTCTTTATTTCTGGGTGTCCATACCTCACATCTGTCAGTATAGGCCTTTGCTACTGCCTCAGTGAAATGACGGTCAGTTTTTTTTGACCTAACACACATCACTGTCAACACTCATGCTCAATGTGTGCTGAAATGTGGTTTTCACATAGCAACAACACACAAAATGTCGAGTGGAAATTTAAACTATATGGCCAAATCCATGAAAAGTGGACTTTTTGTCACATCTGTAATGCCAAACTGAATGCCATGATATGTATATGATGTGAATGATTACAAGAAATGTAAACATTTTCTTTGATCTTGGAGCTGTAGAACTTACATGTACAACTGTAATATATATATAATAATATATTTATGTTCTATCAAATTCATAATGTGGAATTGCACATATGCATTACCTATAAACGTCTTTGAGTTGTGTGTACTATCTCCCCATCCTCTACCCTGACCTATTTAACACGCATCACTTTCAATACGTATGATATATAAAAGTGGGCTTGAATAGGCCATCACCTAGCAACAATGAAAGAAAGTGCATTACCTCAACATTTTCTTGAGTTGTGTATGTTGTCTGAGAATCTCCTGTCCTGACCTCCATTGTCACATGTCACTGACACGAGGTCCCTCAGGGGTCTTCTCACTTCACCGCAGGGATGCACATCACCATGGTAACGTGACTTACACGGTTCCACCTGCCTGACCGAGAATCCGCTGCAGGAGAGGAATTCTGCACTTTCTTCGTCGAAATGACTTTGAGGTCAAATCGTTTGCATGCATGGCTGATCTCATTATGTGCCTGAGACTCATGTTGAATAGGTGGCTTACATTAACTGTAGTCATTCACCAGGTGTTTTAATTCAAACACACAACATTGAGAAGGTTATTCATTTTCTCTTGTAACATGGGGACATTTCGGGCCTTGCCTGTGTTTCAGAACTTTAATTGTGCTGTTTCTGGATCGGATGTCAGCTGACTGATCATATCACACTCTGGTCTGCAGGTTAGATATACTTCTTCATCATGACTGACTGGGAATTGGATCTGAAAAATCATTAAAAAATCAAAACCAAAATCAGATTTACAGTTGTTGATGCTTCACTAATAAAGGTCACTTAAATTGAAAACATGTAAAACATTGGTCACATAGGTCATGTGTGTCTGTACGTGTGTGTGTGTGCATGTGCATATGTGTTTGTGTGTTCTTGATGTCCCATCTATGACTTTCAAGTCACCCACACACACACACACACACACACACACACACACACACACACACAGATATACCACCACATTCCCTTCTTCTCCTCCTCCACTGTTCTGGTGGCCATGTGGTTAGGATGAAGATCTATACCTGGGTCATTTGTCCTGTTCCTTTTTTAGCATCTACAGACTCTAGTGCTCATGGGAGTTACCTTACACTGAATACACATACACACCAAAGCTTGCAACGTACACACACACACACACACACAAACACACACACACACACACACACACACGCGCGCGCGCACACACACGCGCACGCGCACACACACACAAGACACACTTTGATAAAGAGAATAAGATGAAGTGAAAGAGGGAAACAAAATGAGAATAGAGAAAAATAAGAAAGTCCTGTTTTGGTGGGACTTAAGGGCTATAATTTCACAATGTATTAGGGAGGGACACCACCACTGACTCCCTATGATCACATGACTGGCCTGTAGTCACACAAGCTGATATAAAACTCTAAATGATAAGCAGGCCCTCCGAGAATGGTTGATGCTAAAATTGCTGTCTATTAGATGATGAGGCGTATGGGTTTCAATTTTTTATTGCTCTTACTACATAATTTTTAAAAATGTGTGCATAATAGCTATGTGAAAATCTGTGTATGCATGGATAGAATGAACGAATCGGCCCTAACACTTTCTTCCCTGCATATCTATGTCTACCTGCCTGTCTTTTTGGTATGTTTGCCTGACTGTCCTCTCCGTTTCTAGCTATTTGCCAAGCTATGTGTGCTCAGTATATATATATAAAAAACAATTTAAAACACATACACAGCCTAACAGAGATATGGAAATTGTTAAATAAGATTATAATTAAAGGGAGTTGTCTTAGGCACGAGAATCAGAGCCGATTTTCTAACCATTCTTTCGCTAAAAGCATAATATTTCAATATTTTTTTCACTACTTAGAATAAAAAAGTGTTGAAAACAACTTTTCCAGTAGAAATTGTCTGTCTGGATATACCATTCCAGCCCTATGTGACAGAAAAGCAATAGCAATGGTAGAATTCCCCTGCCATCATGAAGTAATATTCTTTTGGCGGTGACTCCACCTGGTGGTCAAAAAAAAAAAAATGTTTACCTTTTTTTAACAGTGGTACTAACAGGTCATCAGATATTTTATCATCATTTCATCAGACTTCATCAAGCATTCGGTACTGGACATAAGCCTTTAGCAGCAAGGCTGAAAGAACCTCTTATCATGTTGCCCTTAAGCTGTGGAATTGCCTTTTCTATCCACCACATAAGGTATCGTAATTCCATTGCAGACCTAAACTGTTTTCTAAGAACCTCTCTGGTCAGGTTTGCATACTCAGACATGTTTGTGGTACTTTTGAGTTTAGCTTAATCTTTACTTGTCTTTGATGGAATTTTAATATTGCTTTAGTGTGGCTGTAAAGTATGTTGCATTAAAAAATACACTGTAAGTGTCATGGCAGTCACTTTTGTTCTTCTTTTACTACTACTACTACTACTACTACTACTACTAATAATAATAATAATAATATTAATAATAATAATAATAATAATAATAATAATAATAATCCTGGTGAATCTGTAAGAAATTAAATCAAGCACACACATGATTGTCTGATTTTATCTGAAGGGTCTGTATGGAATCGTCAAGCAAGCCTAACAATGTTATGGCCCATTACAAAGTATTCCCAATGCATTTCTTTAGGGCAAGACCAGCTAATAAACCTCGGCCAAATAAAGTAGCCCAAAATGTCTGACACACGTGAAAAGGGTTACACGACGCCCAATTTAATGTAACACTTGGCTGGACTGAAGCGGAGGAAACTACGTGAGCAGGTGTATAACGGACAACCATTAGGGGGCAACATTTATCGACAGTATCCCACCAGTAACGGATGTTATATTTTCCCAAGGCTAAACGGCATTTCACAAATCCACCACGCGATGGGGGTATGCGACCTCTCCACTTGCATGAGTACTGCGTAGGCCTATCTGTGGGCGCTGTGATATTAAAATGTCGAGAGTTTGGGGGCATTTCACTAACCCTACCCAAAGTCCAAAGAAGAGAACTTCAGGGGCATGCGACGTGAGTATCACCTTTTATTGTCACTTTTATATTCACCCAGAATTCGGTTTATAATGGGATGTGTGTTGTAGGCTTGTGCTCACAATTCACTGAGTGTTAACCTATGCTATTGTTGATGACTACACTTGTACATACAGGACACTGGCTGATGTATTTTACTTATCGGTTGTAATGAATAAAGAGTAGCCTAATATGGCTGACATTTTAAAGGCTTTATCGTAAGGTTATGATGCCAAAATGAAACTGCTGTGGCAGAAAGAGCATTAGAGTCTAGACCGCCATTAGCTGCTGGAGAGGTTTCTGTCATTTTGAGCTTTCTTTTTTCGTGCCTTCTGTGTTTTCCACCCCTTTCCTCGGCATTAGCAGTAAGGCGTATAGGCGGACCACGCCTCGGGCACTCTACGGCTAATCCCCCTTTTTGGGCAGCGTCCAGGTGATGCGATTAATACCACGCGCACCACGCTGGCCGCACGGCGCCCTTCTTGCAGAAGCCATTTCTAACTTTCAAAAAAATTGAGCTTGTTTCGGCATATATTATGTCTGCAGTTCATTAGCATTATTGACACTCTTTGTTGTAGGCTACAGTAATCGGAGCATTTTTAATGTGGTTAGACATGGACAGGGGTACCAAGCTTGCATGTGGCGTGTTACCCTCTGTCACACACACGGGGGCGGTGTATGAGATAAGTAGGCAAATTTACGACAGCCTATGTTTGGCGTGCTGATGTTCAGCGCTCACCTGATTAAAACACTATTGAGACTATGAGTGACAAACCTGTTAGAATGTTTTCCCGGGGATGTTTGTGTAAGTCAGAAAATAAGCTAAAGGTTGTAGGAACCCTACGGAAATATGTGGGCTAAACTGTTCTGTCTGCCTTTTAAAACAAAATGTGAAATGTTTTATCACATGATATCTGTATAACCTATAGAAGAGCCATCCATAGTTAAGTTAACCCCAGAAATAATAATTTAAAAAACCATGCAAGACATGGATAGACTCTGAAAATCGTGTCCTCACACATGGTATGTATGATGATATTTCTTATCATTATTATTGTAGAAATTAGGACCATACCGGTGTCTAATCCTCTTAATTAAAACGCCCTCCTGATTGGACGGGCGGGTAATCCCGACGGGCCTTGCTCTTCTACTAACGCGCAAGTGGGACTGAGCACGAGTCACAATCTGCCCAGGGCGAGGGCAAGGCGCACAGCGAGAACCATCAAGGAGACAGACATAGAAGTTTTACTCGGGCGTCTTAAGTGCGTTTACCATCACTGCGGGCACTTCGCAATTACTCCAGTCTTTATAGTGAACAGTACATGAGTTTATACATGCATACGGAAGCAAATGCGTAAAGAAGCTCTCAGTCTGCAACTGTTTTGAGGAGCAGCACAAGAAAGAGAAAGAAAGTAGACCTGAAAGCGATTGATTGTCAAGGAAGAGGATACATTTGCCTCAGTATATTTTACATTTTTCTTTTCCGTAAAAATGAATGCCGGTGAAGAGAACCTGCTTAAATCCATCAGCAATGACACGCTGCTGGACCTCACTCAACGCTACGGCCAGTCCAGCTTCGGATTCGGAGCTGGCCATGGTACTGGAAATCCAGGGCGATACCCACTCACTCCGGCTGCCGATTTTCTCTCCGGCCAGACAGCGAAGTCGAACGAAAGTGGCGGGGAGCAAACTAGTGAGGACGATGATGGGTTCGATAACATGGACTCAAGGAAGAGAGGCTCCGGGTTTGACGACGACAAACACTCTGGCACGCTGGGAAAGAAGTCTAAAGAACAGAGGTCCCTGCGGTTGAGTATCAACGCAAGGGAGAGAAGACGAATGCATGATCTCAACGACGCTTTGGACGGCCTGAGAGCTGTAATTCCATATGCACACAGTCCGTCGGTGAGGAAACTATCCAAAATCGCCACTTTACTCCTGGCCAAGAACTACATCCTCATGCAGGCGCAAGCTCTGGAGGAGATGCGGCGGCTGGTGGCTTATCTGAATCAGGGACAAACCATAACCTCGCCAATACCTACGGCGCTCGCACCTTTTGGACAAACGGCTGTGTATCCTTTCTCCAGCACAGCACTGGCTTCCTGCGCCGAAAAATGTACCTCTTATTCTGGGACCCCTTCGAGTCTTTTCAAACACTGCAACGACAAGCCTTGATTACAAAAGAAACTTGTTTCCGAACTTCACCTGGAACATCCTATTGGTCTCTGTCGCTCTCTTTCTGTCACGCTCTACTTGTTTTGAACAGTTTTGTTTGGAAGGAACTGTGGTGTATTGCTACTTAATAATCATGTTTAAGATACTGTCCGTTTTCTAGAATAATTGATTAACCCAACTAGTGTGAAGTCGATTAAAACTTTGGAATGAGCCTTCAAATCACTGTTTAACCTTTAAACTTTGCGTTTCTGTCTAATTCCTGGAATCAAACTTTGAATAGGCTAGTGCTCAGTGCTTAAATTTGCCATTTTCCTGCAGGACGAACGACATAGCATAGTTTTCAAGTTCATATGGAGTTTCTTGAACGTCCCAAAAGATGAGGAGTATATTTTGAACAGCCCATACAGAAGTGTAGTTGGGAGAGGAACGTTTGTTATTTTTTATTTCATAATCTAAAAATGATTAGTGAGCTATGCAACATTTTGACATGACGCAGTGAAGAAACGTGGCCCTGAGCAATGTTGTGTTCAACGTTCCTAAAAACATTTTTGTTCGCCGCATCACTGGCCAGCGATGACGGACTCGTATTTTCACTGACCATTGCTTTAAGGGAAGTCCATGTAATATCTTTTGACAAGACATAGGCTTACATAAGACTTTTGTTTTGTTATTGCACAACTTGATTGTAATGTACAATTGTGAAGAACTACTTGACTAAGCCTGAGCTGACAAAAATATTCGGTTGTGTTGAAACATGAATTTCATATATTGTTTATATGTCTTTATAATTAAAACATATATGTATATGCTCGAATATATGGGTTGTAATCTTTTTTTAAGAAGAAACTTACAGTCGTGTCAGTGAAGTCAATATGAACATCCAGTGTACTCGAGTCTATTTAACCAGTAATAGTGATTTCTTTTTTTCGCATTATGCAAAAACAGCCAGCCAAAACAATTCCCTCTTTGTACATTCTAAAAACAGGCTTTACTTGGATTAACATTTTATTACTATATATTCCTCCTATAAAGAGGAATAAATCAAGGGCGCGCAGTGCGAATCTGACCATAACTTGAGCCTTACTCTTTATTGTGCATTGTAATGAAAATGGAGTAAAAACTCCAAAGTAACCCATAGAGGGAGTCTTTGAATGTCCCTATACATGTCAAGTTAGCACAATAATACATATTTTTGCAAACATTTAATAATTATCTTAGTTTTGAAACCAGGAGTAGTACGGCCACGTAGGTAGTAATACTGTGCAATCACTTGATGCAGTGTAATTTGTATTTGTGGTGGCGTATTTTGCATTGTTCATGCAGTGTACCTGTCTATAATCTCAATTGAACGAGTATGACAATAACTCCTAAAATGAGACCGGTTTAGCTGGTAGGGCCCGCTGCTGTCCCGAAGGGTTGGTGTTGCTAAGGGGAAGGGCGCAAGGATTGCCCCGGGGCCAGGGGACCTGTCTCTGAGTATTTGCGTGATCGTAAAGCTACGATGTAATGAAACTGACCCACGGCCTGTCCTCTTCTTCTAAAGCAAAGGAGATTAGGACACAAGCTGTGTTTATGATTTAATAAAACATTTTACTCAGCCTAATGATTTGCAGATGACTTGCAAATGTCAAATGTAGGCGCCTTAATTTGGGTGGTCAGCATTTTCCTAAATGATTAAACACATTTATTAATATCTAAAGTGCAGCATCGAGGCCTCTGCTGCAGGCATAGATAGCCTGGTGCTATTCACCGTATTTGTTTTTTTTCATTAGTCCTCAGTTCATTTACAGCTTACCTTACTTTATACTTAATTTTACAACGTTGCATATTGGTGGTACTTCCACAACCACCTATAGCAGTGTTTTGTTTTCTTGTAGGGCAACAGTTTTAGCCTAAATATAATTGTAAAAACGTAAATGTACTGTAAAAACGTCGTTGTTAAACATATCAATTACTGAGACTGTTGATAAGGAAGAGTTGATTGTTTGGATACATACTTTTATCTTTGCCTGTGATGGTTGTGCGCTACCTCTGATTCCCCATCTTTCCCATCACAGCATTTAGCAACATGTCATAACAGTATGTCACCCTTGGCACGTTAGATCGGTGCTCTGTTGACATATGACTCCTCGAAAGGCCCCAATTGACAGTCAAAAGACGTAATTAATTCTGACAAACGCGGAGACTGCTGTTTTAGCCTTTTCGTCAGTCATGATTCAGTGTAATTGGTCGAGATGAGACCGATGCAGCCGTTGAGGTGTGAGTGTCTGTAGTGAATGCTCAGTGGCTCTACAGAAGTCGATTTAATAATTTTACTGTGTGTTTATCTGATGGCTTTGCTGCATTTTTTAGTTACTTTAATATCCAATATCCATTAGTTTTAAGGTATTTTTCTCAAAAATAAAAACGTTTAGAGATTTAGAGTCTGAATTATGTTTAAGTCTTTTTTAGTCTTTTTAAGCTATTATTTTATTTAACTATGAACCCACACACACACACACACACACACACACACACACACACACACACACACATACAGAGAAAGAGAGATTCCCACACTCAGAACACAGCCAGAGACATTTATACTATGTTTAGTTAAAGAGATGGCGATGCCATGGTGCTCAAACTGCCTTGCTCAAGTGTCCAGCATGCTTGCCTGCCTTCCTGCCTCCTGTGATGTGCCCTGTGCCGTGTCAGAATGCCTGAGCTTACTCTTGCCCAGGATTACAGCGGAGTGATTTCATTAGAGTAGCTGCGAGCTCTCCATGCTTGTTTTTGTCGCTCAGCGCAAGCAGACGATACACAAGGAAAAACATATGCCCTTAAGTGCCCAACTCTGTGGAGTGCTTTTGACAGTGCTGCTGAGATTAATTAAGCTCTTGTCGAGGCAAAAGGCATCCAGGGCATGTTGCAACTCTCCTCTCTCACATTTGTATATGTCCACACAAACACAAACACACACACACACACACACACACACACACACACACACACACACACACACACACACACACATACACACACACACACACTCAAGACCACACATGGTACATACTGTATGAGCATATAGGCAGCATCATGTGTAGCAAAAAGGCCCCAAGAGTAGGGCACACAGGCTGAGGGGAGTGCGGGAGGAAGGGATGAGGGTGGAGGTGGAGGTGAGGGTGGGGGTCAGTGTTGGTTGTTGCTCACTAGTGCTCAGGTTGCATTTGTTCTTTAGCTCGGGGAGGCAGAGCGGAGCAGCGAGGTGTCAGAAGGCACCAGGAAGCTGGGCCAGAAAGGGCTGCAGGCAGGCAGCGGGTCCGGGCAGAGGGGTCAGGGGGGCCAGGAGATACACATGTGGAGGAGGAGGAGAAGGAGGAGGAGGGGGAGGAAGGAGATGAAAGCTGAGGACAGCGGAAGCAGTTTCTCTGACCACACATGCTTTTGTGTGCAGTGTATGTTTCTACTAAGGCTTATGTGTGTTTTTGTGGACGTGTGTGTGTGTGTGTGTGTGTGTGTGTTTGTGTCCTCCCAACCAAAGCTGTTAGCTGCTGTGGATTTTGAGTATGTGTGTATATGACTGTCTGTGTGGATATGCGTATGTTCTTTATGTTTAGCTGCTACTGTGAGTTCCTGTGTGACAGTCAGGCCAGAGTTTTATCTTCAAAGCTGTTATTCTTTCTTAGCAAACATCATTTTTGTGGGCCGAATTCTAATCGAAATATTAGTATGTATTAATCTGTCTTCGTATACACTGTATATGATGACAAGGAGGACTGTTGAATTCTTTTCTTACATTATTGTCCCCCATGGTACACATTTCAAAATTACCTTAAGGTTTATATGATTTTGAAATTTTGGTTAAAGTTGTATTTGATCCAGTTAAGCATGATTTGTTTGTACAGCAAGACCCCTATGTCCATCAGTATACTATTAAACTCAAGCCTCAATCCTCTTTAAGCAGTCCAAAGACGAAGAACTTGAACTAAAACCAGTAGCACACAGTCACGCCCAGGCTGTAGTCCACAAGAACCACTGAATTAATAGAATAGAACAGAATAAAATAGAATAAAACTTTAGTAACCACTTTGGAAGGTCTCTTAAGGGAAATTGTATTCTGATTTGGTGCTTTGTTGCTGGAATAGATAGATAGATAAAACGTATTAAAAGTTTAGCACAGGTTAATCAACAAGGAGACAGACAGTCTGAATAGAAAAGTGTCAGTGTGTGTGTGTGTGTGTGCATGTGTCCGTGCATGTATGCATTGGAGTGTGGATGAAGGTTTTTGCATGACATAGGCATTAGAATGGTGAACATTAGAGTAACACTATTTATCTGACTTCATGAAATAATAAGATTACCTCCAATATCACCATACAGCATAAGAGCTAATAGCACAGTAATGGCATGGCACACAAGGAGATGTATATGAATGGTAATTGAATGAAGAGTTTATTAACCAGCAGCAAGTTAACAGTTACAATTAACACAGATTCACTGTAATGACCAAATAAACCAGAGATATAAAGGAAATGAAACAAAGCAGCAATTGAGAGGGGGGGGGGGGGGGGGGGGGAAGAAAGATACACACAGCATGTGGGAGTGTCATAGCAGAAAGACAACTCAAAGAGGTTTTCACTAACTTTCTCTTAAATACCCAATCTGATGCCAGTTGGTCAGTGAACAACTGGTGTTGGATGTCTTTGTTGAGAACACACAATAAGGTGTTACCTTCATCACTACCTGGAACTGAGATCACTATACCACTCACGCTGAGACTAACGCAATGAAACCAAACATGACATGTAAATCTCATACCATTATCCACACAATAACCTACCCTTAATCCCATATCCTTGTCCTAAGGGTGACCTGTGTAGCACCAGGTGTTGGCAGGGCATGGGTGTGTGAGGGGCGGGGGGGGGTCTGAAGCCTGCCTCATGAAACTCGTGGGGTGGTAGGTTCATCTGAAGATAAATACTTTGATAAGCTTTTGTCAGCATTGTGTGTGGATGACATACCAAATTTGGTGACATTCACATGAACAGCCTATAATGAGTTCATTTGATTTCACATTTACACATATCACTAGGTGGCACTATGCTTCAAATGAGTGTTTATGTGCTGGGTCGATATGCCTCTGTAACACTGACATATCACAAACATTTGATGTTATTGGGTGAAATGTTCATTGAGTTATTCAGCAAAAACTTTTGCCCATTTCCCCCTCTTTGACAGACACTACTGTCACCACGAGGGGGTGGCTCTTGCGGCACAAAGGCTTGGAGTCATTCACAAATTTCTAGGGCTACATGCCTACAAAGATTCATGTTGCCCTGAGTTCCAATGTCCCGGCAATCGTTGACAAAAATACCAAACACCAATATGACCAATAACGGGTCCATTTTGAAATGCATTAAAGGTTCTTGAATAAATCAATTAAATTCATTTTCTCTAACTTATACATTCAGATAATCAAAGTTAAAGGTGTCATTGACAGGGTCATCTACACACAGTGCAATCTTGGTTATAAAGCTTTAGCAGTCTACGAGTGCAGTTACAAGTAAGTGTAAATAGTCATAATTACTCATTTCAAACAATTTATTATGCTTAATCAAGGCACTATGACACTTTATGAATGTGTTTATAGCGTCTTATGAATACAAGCTTCATAGAAAGTGTTACTGTGTAGTCTTGTGTGTAGTGTTAGTGTGGAGATAGAGTGAAGTGCACGTGTAGTGTGCCAATGCTACTGGCCTCTTGCGCCTCTGTGTTGTGGAAATTTTATGTTGTGGTATATGATAAACAAGGCCTGAGGTGCTTGAACTTGTAGCACTAAAGTATGTTTTCTGTGTGTGTGTGTGTGTGTGTGTGTGTGTGTGTGTGTGTGTGTGTGTGTGTGTGTGTGTATGTGTGTTTATATATGTATGGTTTTGTAGTGAATGCATAGAGTGCACATATGCTTTGGTGTCTTGCCTGAATTGTTGGTCCTGTGCTGGCATAAAGAGACCAACACACCTCTCCAGCATGTTTATACACACAGACACACACACACACACACACACATTGGGTGCTCCTCCCATGACGGATCACGGATGGCTATTCCCCTCAGCGCTTTGTCGGATGCAATGAGCGGCAGAGTCAGTAGGTTCCGAGGAGCCATGTGATTTGGGGCGACGTCGCAGGGAGTGTGGCAGGATCCCCCGTTTGTTCCTTTAATCAGATGTAAAGGGTGGGAGGCATGTGTGTGTCTGTGTGTGTGTCTGTGTATGTCTGTGTGTGTTGGTAGGCGTGAGTGTGTATCAGTGTCTGCATGTGTGTGTGTGTGTGTGTGTGTGTGTGTGTGTGTGTGTGTTGGTGGGGCTGAGTGTATGTCAGTAACTGCATGTGTGGTTGTGTGTGTATGTGTGTGTGTGTCAGTGACTGTGGGGAGTGTGAGTGTGTGCCTGTGTGTGTGTGTTTGTGGGGAAAGTGTGTGCTAGTGTGTGTTATTGTGTGTGTGTGTGTGTGTTGGTGTTGGTGGGTGTATGTGCGTGTGTTGGTGAGGGTGAGTGCGCTCACAGAACCCCCCCCTCACGGCGCCAGCAACCAGGCCAGAGCTCTCGCCCGTCATTGCCACAAGGCACCTGACACCATGCATCTCACAGAGCTTTGTGGTAGCAGGGCACCGTGCCGGCAAAATTAGGCCTTGCCAAACAGCAGAGAGAAATGAAAAGAGAGAGAGAGACAGAGAAGAAGAGAAAGAAAGAGAGGGAAAAGAGACAGAGGGCAAAATAAAGAAATAAATCAGACAGACCAGTAGAGAAAATAAGGTAGAGGAAAAAGAAGAAGGACAAGAGAGAATGCAGAAAGAGCAGTGAGACTGAGAGAGAGGGAGATGGAGGGAGCGAGGAGAAGGGGGGAGGGAGAGAGAGTGGTTGAGGGAGACACTGCAGGGATGCTTTAATATGCTCATAAAGGATGGCATTATTTGACATGATGGATCAGGTGGGTCGATTTATATAGAATTTGTTCTAACACATTAAAAAAATGTGAGGCTTTGCAGGGCAATGAAATAAAAAGATGCTGTCAGCAAATGTGCACACAGGAAAAAAAATGAATGAATGAATATCAGTCAGAGAATAAGTGCTTGAAGCAGTCTCAGATACACAGAGAGATAGATGGTTTGGGGGGGGTAGGAGAGCCGGACGGATGGATGGATGAATCCGAGGACTGGTCCCTCCCTTCACACACGCATCTAGCTCTGTGTGTCTGCTTCTGCGTTTGACTGTGGATGTGAGCTGACAAAGAGGGCGCCCATTTCATTGGCGGACCCTAATCTCAGTAATGGCCTCTCCCATGTGAAACTGGTGGGGAAGTTTGGGGGAATGACAGCAAAACAGGAACAGGAAAACAAGGGTTGCACACCAGCACTCTCCTGCTATCCCAACCCCAGGGGATTGACCCCCCACTGCCCACACACACACACACGCATACAAACACACAGGCATGCATATATGCACACATACACACTCACACACTCACAGACATACACATGCACACATACACATGCACACATACATGCATGCAGACACATACACACACACATTCACATGCACAAACACACACATGCATGCAAACACATACAGACACACACACACACACACACACAACACAGTTGCGGGCACATTTACACGAATACACACTAGTCTAATGCATGTCACCATAAAGACATTGGTATTGGGCTAATTTATCGACATTTCATTGTCAGTAGATTCATGCATACACACATCCATGTTCACAACACGTCATCTCCCCCTACAACAACCTGCACTGACTCACAGGCCTCCCCATGTCTCCCTTATCAGCTGATGGGAGACCCACTTTTGCAGGGCAGTTGGGAGGATCGTTAACGTCATTAATTAATGCCAAAAGCAATGTAATTGGCCATCCATAATCCCCCATGCGTAGACATTGGTGACAGGCAGGCCAGTTAAGGTTCCACTGCTAATTCTGATAAACACCAAATGAAGATGCGTTACATTCAGTGCACGCATGCACACACTGACACTTGTGCATGTGCATCCACACGTGCGCACACATACATACAAACATGCATGCAGACACATACACACACACACACACACACATTCACATGCACAAACACACACATGCATGCAAGCACACACAGACACACATACAAACACACACACTATCTCCCTCCACCTTACGAGACACACAGTTATTTAGAATAACTTTAAGCTGTGTACCAGTAAAAACAACGTTACATATTAGTCATCTAATAATTGTCTTAGTACCTCAGCGGTTTATGTGTTAAGACAAATCTTTACACCGCTAAGGATACACAGCAACTGGATTTTGTAAAGAGCATTATTGAATTACCATCTTTGACATGTTTTCCAGGACTCTGTTCCTAAACTATGACACACGGCTTATTATAAATCAGGAATAAATCCATTCTGTGTAATGATAAACATTACAGTAATAGCCACACTATTTCATAATTGCAACACTATTTCATATTTGGTTGAACAGTTGTTTGGAAAGGCTGGCAACACTAATAGAATATTTTCCTTACCCTGACATGATAGATAGAAAACACAAGCACTCAACAATAGTATGACACAAACATGACTTACAGTAAGACCACAGATAGCTTCCCACTCCCCTGGTACACAGCCTTACCTATAGTATAACATGCATGATACATCAATCCCTCACATACAGTATATACTACTCAGAATTATTATTCATTATTAAAAGGTGTAATATTTCTTACCTTACAGTAAAGGAACAGAAAATAGTAACCATGTGTTCTAACTCAGAATAAGATACAGAAAGAGAGCTATTGATGTGAATTGTTAATTTTTTGTGAGGAAGAGAGTGCTGTGAGTAAGAGAGGACTGTCTGTGTGTAAGGAGCACTGTGTGGGTAGGAACTGTGATTGGGGCCACCACTCGCTCTGCTGCAAGTGTGTGTGTGTGTCTGTGTGGGGAATGAAAGGCGAGATTAATGGCGTTTATGGCAGCGTATAGACCTGCGTGCCCCTAATTAAAAGCTTCAGAACATGCGCCCAGCCAAGGATCAGTGGCTTTTAATGAGGACCTTGTAGGCTGATTTGGGTCTAATTTTCTGCTTAATAAGGCCGGTTGAAAAAGTAATTTTGGAGAGATGTGACTCCCTCTAAACCTGCTCATTATCAATAATAGCGCTTCACTTAAGCACTTCAGGAAACGTTGTGTTTAATTAATATAGTGCCATGCACGTGCATGGGCTGACAGTCTCGAAGAGGGAGGAGAGGAAGAACAAATGAAAGAGGGAAGAAGAGAACGAGAAAGAAAGAGAGAGGGAAGGGAGGCGCTATTGAAATTGATGAAGAACTTTCAAGGGCATTGATTTCATTAAGCAGCTTCATTAGGACTTAAATAACTCTTTGTGTCATTTCGATGCCCTAGTCGCCCTAAGACAGTACAATAAGTTATTGTGTCATGATGTACTGTCACAGGAAGTTTGCTTGACAGTACAGGGACGGCTGTGTAAAGCAGGACTGATAATGGGATGTTTCCCTGTGAAGTTTACATCTGGAATTAACTAACTGGTATGGCAAGAGCACTGTAAGTTTTGTCATTTGTCAGAGGTTGTGGGCTGTGGTTACTCTGTATAACAGTAGTGGTGAATTTTCCTGGGTAAAAGTATATCCTTGTGAGTAATGAAGAAGATGGTAAAGAAAAACAGGATCACAGATTACCCGTTATACCACATTTAGCAGAGCTCTCAGGTTTTTTTTTCTTCGAAACAATTCACTGTTTTGACACAGCCATTTTGCAAGTCACTAATCTACAGTATAACAAGGCTAATAATTACAGTACATTTACACTACAGGACTTTTAAAAAAATCCAATTCACTTACTTTCCTCACCTGATCTATTATTCTGTTTGTAGAGGTGGTGATATATGTTTCACCTCCTAATGAGCCATATCCCCCAGAAGTGAATCAGGCAGTGGGCATTAGGGGTCCTCTGGGGCAGTGTTAGTACCTTGAGTGGTGGCTTTAGGCTGGGCTTGGTGGCAGGGGCTCCGGCACTGGCTAGAGTGGAGGATGATTTATTCCCCCCCCCCCCCTTTGGAATGGAGCCGATACCCTCTGCAGTGAATTGTGCTAAACACCCTGCAAAGCTCCTTCATCCCATTGTTGTAATCTGCTTACAACTGAAATGCACTGTACAATATCTCTAGCAGTGGGGAAGCACTTGACTTGAAGGAGTTTTTAGCATGTTGAGTGTCAGTCTCGCAGATTTACTCTTTTGATCCTCTTTTTTTCCATTTGTGTTCATTTGTCATATCACTTGTTTTTCTTCCTTATTTTAAGAATGTACCCTTTAGTAGGGCTGGGTGACTATCGTAATATTGATATATTCTTGAAGGAAATATGTTCTAAGGATAATTTTCCCATGTAAATATATTTTTTGTGCTGGAGTACAACTTCATCAAAGCCACTTGCTTTTCTGTACTTAGACCATGCCGACAGTAACAGCTTTCTCGCATTGCTCAACTGTGCAAATAAAAATAAAAATTATTTGCACAGCAACAGTAGTCTCTCTCTAAATAAAACAGCTTGTATTTTCATACTTGTGGACACGAAATACTTTGCTTATTCTATTTAAAATATCAACATATATCGCCTATTGGCCCAAATATATTGGAATATCAGTTTAGGTCAATATCACCAAGGTCACACTAGTAACTCCTATAACACAGCATGTCAGCAGTTTGTGTCTCAAAATGACTTGGCGTCATTATGACTCTCCAAAATTCCCACATCAGTCACATTATGGCCATTTAACAAATGCCCCCCATAGCATGACTTCTCTAGCAGGCCTTTTAACAACTAATGAGTGTTGTGTTGGTCCCTGCTGTTTTGTTGCCTCCAGACCAGGGTATTACTATATGGTGATGTATAGGCTAAATACTATAATATCCAAAGTGGCACCAAAAGACGAAGCTGGAGGAAATTTGACCAGAAGGTCAGTTTTGCAAGCATTTTCAAGATGGAACTGGAAGCCCCATATATGAATGACAGGAGTGCAATGTCAGAGAGAGATAGAGTTAAAGGGGTTAAGATGTAGACAATTTCATTATTTTAATCGTTAATGTGGGATTCCAGCCTTTCTTGTTGACGCCATGTACAAGCCTTGCTCCCCCATACAGAGAGAGAGAGAGAGAGAGAGAGAGAGAGAGAGAGCGGTATCTCTCTCTATCAGGTAATATCAGTGCTCTTTGAAGGATTAGGAGGAATAAATGGGTTTTAGGCTGGTTTGTCTGGAGTATAATGCCTTTGAAATATTCTAATATGGAAAATGGATTTTGAACATTGGTGGTGAACATTTTTAAACTGTTGGTCTAGAGGGTTCTAAAGGATGTCACAGCACTGGGCCTTTGTGTGTGTGTGCTGTGTAATGTGTAATGTCGTGTCTGTGTATGTTTTGATTTGACTGTGTGTGTGTGTGTGTGTGTGTGTGTGTTTGCTCGTGTGTACAAAAAAGCAATAGATTCTAGCACAGATTTCGACCATCTTTTTTTTGCCTAACATCTTGAGCTGGGTGTGAGAAGATGTCAAATTAGTATACTAGATGCACCACATAGCGGTACATGGTATGACCACTGCAGTGTGCTGTGAAGCTCAGCATAAAGAGAATGAAATATTTCTATATGGATGAATGCCCTCAAAGTAGTTAGTTTACGTTTACTTTTATGTGCAAAATGTAGTCAACAGGAAGGGGCAATTTAACAATTAGTTTTTCCCCACATTGTGCACACTGCGGTGGTCATACCATGTACCGCTATGCGGTGCATCTAATTGTTTCTTGTTTTAGCCTTTTTACTCAGATAGAAGAGAAGCAAAAGCAGTGTTTTTAACTTGTGTTTCAAGCTTTCTGCGCATGTGGGGTGGATAATAAGCTTTTTTGTTTGTTTTCTCTCCTCATGCAGTTTACACTAATGTCAAAAATAAATTCAATGTAATGTTAAATTTCCATTTATTTTTATTGATCATATTAGACTACACTAGAAGTAGATTTTAATGCATACCATAGATGGGCTGGAATAAGTGAATAGTATGGAGGATATATGAAAGCTATATATCTTAAATGCATGTTAAGATGCATAGTTTGTCATTTAAACAAATAAAGATATGGAATTAAGTCATTAGAATCATTTTAGATGTAGCCTACTTTCCACTGGAAAAAAGGTTACACTTTAATTTACGGTCCCTGTTACATCAATTAGGTACAGTGTAATAAAGTGTATAACATGTACAACATTATGTACCTTAGGGTTAGTGTTAGGTATGCACAGTGTAACCCTAAACTTAATCTTAACCCCAGTATATAATGTTACATGTTGTTACATGTAGATTCATGTGTATACATGGCAAATAGATCACCTTGACCATGTTGGCAGGTGCCTGCTGACTGTTTAGTGCAATTAGGAGTATGGTGACAAGAGGTACGAACCCGATACATTTCCAGGTGTGTGCCCTCATCCGAGAAATCCCTCACCCCCCCACCCCCCACACACATACATACATGAGTTTGCCACTCAAGGTTGATCAGAAATGTGACAGCTTCCATTAGTCTTCCTCTGAAGCGATGGCACATTAGTAGCTGTGTGTGTGTGTGTGTGTGTGTGTGTTGGGGTTGTTTGTGAGGGTGTCATTTCCACTGCTAATTACCCTGGCCTCAGATAATGGTGTTGATGACTTTGAGAGATGGAGAGGGAGCGAGATTAAAGACCATAATGTATAGGCTGTTTCACAGTGCTAAAAAGTTCACTTACTTGAGTGCAGCTGTATCAGCACTGTCATTTATGTTGCCACAGATATGTCCAAAATGTAACATTGTTGCTTGTGTATAATTTGTGAATATACAACATGAAATTCAGCTTCAAAGATGCCAGTTTTGAAATGTGAGGTGTGATATACAGGGGAACAAGCTGGGAAAAAGCTGAGGTTTCGATGCAACTACCAATAAGGGAAGTAACTTGAAAAATGTGATTTTGTGACTACGCCTGTTTTTCCCCTGGACTCCTCACATGTTGTCTTAAGTAGTTCTGCTTCTTGTAAGCGTTTTGAGAGATGATCTCACAACCATTACTGAGACAGTCTGGATCAGCTGTGGCCCTAATCTGACCTGTGCCTGACGCAGCTCAGAGCTGTTCCAGGATCAGCTGCTACCTGGGTCGCGGCTGTCTGTATGACACAGACTGAATGGAGGTTTGAGTCAGAGATGTGCTTGTGTGCAATGCCTGAATGAAGCCATCTCCTGTTTGTGTGCCTGTTTGTCTGTGTGTGTGTGTGTGTGTGTGTGTGTGTGTGTGTGTGTGTGTGTGTGTGCGTGTGTGTGGTGTGTTTGCCAGGTCACCGGCCAGCCCCACTGCTGGGAGAGGGATAATCTCAGGAAGTGTGGTGGAGTGGCAGTAATGAGGAGACCTCCTCTCATGTACACACACACACACACACACACACACACACACACACACACACACACACACACACACACACAACCAAGCTTCAACCAAGCACACATATGCACATGAGCGCCTCAGCCACACACTACACAGCCTCCTGTTCCTCTAACACACTTAAGTGCATGGGTTAAGTTCATGATTAATTGCTTTTGTTTTTCAAAGAAATATTGAAGGCATTTATGTGTGCCATATACAGCATTGCAACCTTTTTCGAAATGTGTTTTGTAATCAAATTTTCCAATAAAACATGTCTTCTTTCCTGAGAAATAGTTATTCTTTAGTTTGTGCTTGAATTCATAAATTAGTGACCAGCGTCATGTGCAGCTACAAGCTAGTGTGTAAAAATGTCCCGAGTGATTTTAGCACACAATAAAAATTATAATAACAAACACGAATGCATTTAGACCTTCTGTTGTTCTCTTAATCCTTAGCGAGCAGCATTACTATCTACTTTTTGCCCTATACTGTTATTCTGCCCTTGCAACGGTATTGGTCAGCATTTTACATACTGCCTCCCTGTTGTCCAATCATCACAGCCTGTATTACTGCAAACAATGAACAACAATGCATGATCCCTATCGGGATATTACAAAGGATACATTGGTATTATCTCTCTGACCCCTACCTCCCTCCCTTGTCCATGTTTCATATCCCCTTGTACTACAAACAGGATTTTTAAAGGTCTTCCCTGGCTCCATTTTCATTTTAATCACGACAATGGGATCACATAATCCGTTGGAGAGGCTCAGTTGATTGTTCTGATTGAGTTTCTTTTGTTTGGCAGATATGTAATATGGCCAGGCTAAGAGGATTTGAGGGCGTAGATTGCATGTTTTAATCATGTTTGCTGAGGTAAGGCAGTGGTAGGCCGCCGTGTTGGACATCGAGTGAGGTTTAAGTGTCACCCTGTGGGGTCTAATGGACAGCAGGGTAGACTTTTGGATGGAAGAGCGCAAGAGTACCAAATTTGCCAAAACACTGCATGGCACAGTCCACAGACTCTCAGTGCATCATCAGTTTCTGTGACTTTTAGCAATTTACAGTCATAAACTTGTTTAATTTGTTTAGCTGAATTTGGAGCACAGTTTAGCCATTACACAGTTTAGCCAACTTGGCATGTTAACCATCCTTGGCGGTTTGGCAGTTTGGCGTTTGACAGTTTTCTCCTCTGTGGTTTAGGGACTCTACAGGTGTTTGGCTCATATGTGGAGACGGTGTGTGTGTGTGTGTGTATGTGTATGTGTGTGTGTGCACGCGTGAGCGTGCACTCTCAGTCAGCACAGCTGGATCTGCTGTCTAGGCTAGCTTCTTTCCCCTGTATCCAGCGCTGCTAAGCTGCCGCCTGCTCTGTGTGGGGCTAAGGTCCAGAAGGAGAGTGCGAGTAAAAGCCCCTGGTCTCAGCCCCCCTTGACAGTGAAAGCCATGAGGAGGCAGCAGAGAAAGTGGGGATCAGACACCAACGCCACCCTCTGTCTTCTCTCTTTTCCTCTACTCTCCTCTCCTCTGCTCCTTTCCAATCCTCCTACCCTCACTAATCCCCACAGGCTCAGCCATTAGACACTGGGACCCAGAGCCACTTCAGCCAGCCATCCGCCACAGATGCACGCACACACACACACACACAAACACACACACATGCAGACACACACACACATCAACAACATGTTACCAATAAATGACAAACATTTACATGCACACACACATACAAACACTCACACATTCTCTTTCTCTCTCTCTCACTCACTCACACACACACACACACACACACACACACACACACACACACACACACACACACAAGCAGCATGATACCAATAAATGATAAACATTTAACTGTGCCACATGTGTAACCACAAACATACTACACCATCCATCAGATACATTTGCATGCATTAGTCTCCACACATACTGTATGGTGCCTCCAGACAGAAACAAAGCATAATGAATATGCAATGTGCATATAGTGGGATAATGTATGGCAAACCTTTAGCATATTTACATACATTTACAACACATATTACATGTATTTTCTTTTGCAGTGGGACATGCTGTAATTTTTGGGAACTCGGAGTGATGCGGGTAATGGGCATGGAACTTTCCTGTAGTGGAATGCCATGTGATCATATGTAAGCACTGGGTGAAGGTAACACATGTTACAGTTCATCCTGGTGTGTTTCTGGAATTTTCTGATTCCATGATTGTGCTAGCCTGGGCACGCCCATACTTCCTTTAACGCTGCATTTCAATTTTGCCTTGAAAGTCAGTCTGGCCAAGCTGCCTGTCTACACCGTTTCTACATTAACAGAGAAACCAATGAAACCAATGAAAATCTAGCATTTCAAAAAGGTAACGACGCGGTAGTTCAGCGACCGGAAATCTACCTCAGTCACTGTCAACATGGCGAACATGGAGCAACGGCAAGATTTAGTGCAGCTGTAGCTGCTGTTTTGGAAGAATTCAAAGGGAAGTTATCTCTGGAAATAGAGCAAAGGTTAGCCCTTGAATCATTTATTGCAGGAAAGGACGTTTTCGCAATGCTACTGACCGGCTTCGGTAAAAGTTTGATTTATCAGTTAGCCCTGCTGATAGCCAAGTCAATGGGGCTTTGCAAGAACCCTGTCGTTGTGGTCATTTCACATACGTCAGAGGACAGAGGAGTGTGATTGGTTGAATCTTCATCCAGTAGCAAACAGAGGCATTTGAAAGAGGCGGGTTAAGCCCGCCCTCTGAGAAATGGGTTTACAACACAGCTTGGCCAGACCAATGTTCGCAGAACATTGATAAGTCGCGTTAGCCAGGCTATGATTGTGCACATTTGATTGACACAATTTATCTTCAGTTCTGAAATATATACTGCAGTTATAGATTCTGAACAATTACAAAATATAGAGAAGCCACTGAAAAAAACTATTTTCTGAGAGATATGGTACAAAGAATTACTCATTTGCACACTGTATAGGTCTATACTCCTTATTCACCTATTATCAAAGGTGCATAAATATATCACTTGGATTATTTGATACAGTGTGTATTTACATTACATATCAGTAACGTGCCATACTGTAGGAAAACAGCTTGATTTTAAGTGATTTGTTTTTAGTTGTTTGCATTTAGCTCATTGGACATTGAGCACCATTACAGTCTTGCTAACCAACGGCATGTGTTATAGTCAAGGGGGCAGGAATAGACACGGAAGTTGAATCCTTATGGGTGAAAGGGCCCGGGACTCACTATTTCCACGCCACTTCATCAACAATGGGCGGGGTTAGGGTTCAACCCCTGCACTTATGTCTCACGTCATGCTGGTTGCTGGGCTACCTTGACAAATCATTTGGCAGTAGTACAGTCAGAGACGGTAAAAAGGCAGAGACGATTCTCCAGAGACACTAGCCGTGTTTGGATAAGGGTAGACGGCTACAGACGGCTGCAGCCGGCTGTAGTCAGCGATGCATTGTGGGATGGAAATGTTGCATTATGGTTAGACTTTGTGTCAGAGTTGCCAGAAAGGCGTGGCGCTGTCACAAAAACGTCACAAGGTCAGATGACCTAAAAACCCATGTGATGTAGCCGTTTGTAGCCGTCTGTAGACAAAAGGTGCAGCCGCTTGCAGTTGCTTTTTCCGCGGCTACAATCGTCTAACTAACGCCTCCGTGGTGACGCAACTGTGCCCTGGTTGGTTTAAAGTTCATTGACGTCTGGACACGGATGTTGTGTAGCGCTCTGTCACGGAACTTCTCATCTTATATGTACGTTATTTTAGTCCAGTTTGAAGACATATCTTTTCTCTCTCTTTTTAGCTTGTTCTGGGGCGTGTATCTGATGCTGTCAAGCTCAATCTTTTATTGATTTATGTATTTGTTAATCTCGTTTTTATTGTATTGCTTTGTGTCAGTAGGCTATACCTATTAATGATCTTTGGGTTATGGTTTTGCCGTGTTATTTTTCATCCTTGTGTTGTGCAGCACTTTGGGACATCTCTGTTGTTTTGTTTAAATGTGCTATTAAAAAAACGACTCGACTTGACTTGAAGTCTCAATGCACCCTACTACAACCGCCCGCCCCCTTCTTGTCCCTCACGCACAGCACATGACTTCTCCGCCATCTACTACGAAGATCAGGTGGTGTAAACAAAAGACTTGTGTCCGAGTTGACCGCCGCCTTTTAAACACCCGCCCATGCTGCGAGGCGGAGTTCTTGCTGACGCATGTAGCCGAGGTTAGACAGACGTAGACAGACCGGTGTGCTAGTCGAACGAGCCTAGTAAAACAGCAGTACTGTCTTTGACAGTAGTTCTACTCAGTAAAAAAATGATCACCGTCAATGTTGGACCGAACGATCCAACACTTAACGATACTCCGATGCGTCTTGATATTTATAACAGCCCACAGTCACCGCTTTGCTGGTAGTTCAGAAGGTCCAGTTATTGCAATAACCCTATCCTATGACATAGTGAAATAATCGTGGGGGAAACGAAATCCCCCGCAATATTCCCAAAACAATCATTTATCTAGGCCTATGACGGAGGGCCGGTGTTCTGATAAAACGTCCTACATTGTCAAAGCATCCACGTCTGATGAGCAACTTCCCCCGAATTGTTACAATTAAAAGCCTCCGTCAGAATATGCTTTTAGCCAACATATAAGGCCTAATGTAGGACATCCTGACAACTGAAACTCCTGATTGAAAGATTTTGGTGTGCTTAAAGAAAAAAAAAGATTTTCTAGTTCAGTTCTTATCACCGTCTCTGCTGCTTAAATTGAAAACTCGTAGCCCAGCAACCAGTCCAGCATGACGTAAGACGTAAGTGCAGGGGTTGAACCCTAACCCCGCCCATTGTTGGCGAAGTGGCATGGAAATAGTGAGTGGCCCACCGGGAAAGTGCTCAGTAGCCTCAGTAGCATTCCATAGACCTCCATTCATTCATGAAATAACTTTACATAGGAAGCATGACATACCTTATTGTTGGCAGTGTTGGACACCAGAGAAACCACTGCAAAACATATTTGCCTCGATCAGAAATCAGTGATATCATTGTCTTGTAAGAAACGTTTATCTGAAATGATGCTAAAAATTACGTCACAAATCACGCGACAGCTAGTGAGTTTCTGTTGCACAGAAGGAAATTTATCGTACTGTTTGAATAACAAGTTGTACCGATAATCATGCTTGTTTACTTTTCTGCTCAGGTCAGGAAACATTTCCAGCTGTATTTCCCTCAAAATAAGCATCAGGATTGGTATTCTGTTTGTAAGAGTAATCGTTATTTTTGTGGATTTTACTGTGCGAAAGATGGCTAAGCTAAGCTACACACTATAGCTCGGTAAGGACATGCTAACTACCTAGCGCCCTTGACATGGTAGCTTGCAAGACTACCTGGAACGAAGGTTGGTAGAATACCCAGGTACAGTATTAGCCTTCCACTCAAGTAAACGTAATGACAGCCATGATGGTAAAAACTACTCATTACAAAAATGATCTATGTTGTCTGATTTGTGTCGATTTGTGAGCATCTACTAATCAATTTATCGTATTCGGGTTCATTGGCCGACATCACTCGAAGTCAGCAGGAGTTTGTGCAGTAGACCGAAGTAGACACGTGACCAAGCCAAAAATAAAAAAATAGGCTTCATCGGCTCCCAGTGAGAGAAGCCTCGGGGCCCAGTGAAAACACTATCCCTCAGTCCATTTCTTGTAGGGGAGAGCCGTGACGAATGAAACACTTTTTACTTAACGTTATTTTCAAAGACAGTGAAGCAAATTAGATTTATTTTGCCATACGATCAACATACAAGTGTATTCTATTAGTTACTGGTGTAATTTAACACATCCGATAAGAAATCACGTAAGTAAGTAAGGTCATTCAGTCTGGTATGGCAATGCTTCGGAATATGAAAGAATAAGAGTCAGAGCAAGAAGAATGTTTGAGGAGTTTTATTTGACGTCATGGCCCTACTCCCCACAGGGTTTCGGAAAAGTTTAATCTTCCAGCTTACTCTGCTAGTTGTTATTCCGTTATTTTCCAGACAACTAAATTTGAGTCCACACTTTCAGGAAGAAAAACATCTCAATACAGTACAGCCAGACCCTCTGTACAAAATGAAATGAAGTACGAGGGGCTGGTTTACCAGGTTAGCAAAACCCCTCACCGAGTTCACGCACAAACTCTGTTTTGCACTCAATTTGTAATGCAACACACATTGCAAAATTGTAAACATAATCCACTGCACAGTAGTCTTTTTGTGGAACTGTAAACCCAACTCACTGCTTTACACTCAACTTCTGAAAGATCAACACACTCCTAGCAAAATTATACACATTGATGGCGATTTACACTATTCAGGCCAATTGCGTGTCAAATGATAAAACCCATTGTAGATAATTAGTTCACTTTGCAATTAGCCTAAGCACTATAAATAAGGCATAGGTAATCTTTCCGGGTGGAGTACAATGGAGGAAGAAGGAAGAGTAAGAAATAAGGAGGGCGAGGAAGAGGATGTGGAGGTGAAGAAGCAGAAGGAAGAGGACAAGGACAAGGAGGTGAAGGTAGAGGAAGAGGACAAGGTGAAGAAGTATCAAGAAGTATTAGCAACCTCTTACATTCCCAACCACAAATTTTGCAGCAGGATGGTGCTCCATCGCGTACTTCCATCTCTACATCAAAGTTCGTCAAGGCAAAGAGAATGAAGGTGCTCCAGGACTGGCCAGCCCAGTCACCAGACATGAACATCATTGAGCATGTCTGGGGTAAAATGAAAGACGAAGCATGGAAGGCAAAACCAAAGAATCTTTATGGACTCTGGGAGGCATAAGACTGCTTTTCTTTGCTATTCCTGATGACTTCATCAATAAATTGTACGAGTCATTGTCGAACCACATGGATGCAGTCCTACAAGCTCATGGAAGTCATACAAGATATTAAATATGAACCTCACAGCACCATTACTTGATTCACTGATGTTAAGCAACATATTTTTGTATTTGAAGTAAATTATTTGTTCAATTTTCTGTAGGCGACAAAACTTTTGTCTTGCCAAAATCTGACCTTTCTGTGTTCATTAAATTATCAATCTTTCTTCAGTAAAGCAAATTTTTTTTCAGTATATTAACATAATTTAGGATGGTTTTAGCTTTCATATGAGACATTTCTAAAACCAATGGATTAATTAAAAGTAAGGTTATAAGCTTTTGTTTCTACAAAATGGATAAGCGACAAGACTTTTGTCAGGCACTGTACTTCTAATCCACAGGATTTCCAGCCAGACGCTAAGGAAGTATAGTTTCTTTAAATGTCTATGCGCGATGAACCACAGTGGGAAACCTCTTAATCAAGAAGTCGATCCCCACTTTTCATTCATCGGATCACCGCAGATCGCCCCTGGAACAGAGACGATGTAACCTCAACTGGACTCTCCTGAATGGCAAGGATTCCCCAACCAACAACCAAAGAATTCAAGCAACTCCATCAAAGGAAACAGAAAGCAACCTTCATGTGAGCACCTGGGCATAGTTAAAATATTACTTAGCACAGCAAGAAAGTGGTAAACATACACAATGTTTTCATGTAGACTTTGAGTGACCATCTATTATGTTCTTTTATTTGATACTTGGTAGACAGATAGACATGCATTCTCTCTCCCTCTCACTAACTCTTATCTCATGTGCTGCACTGAGATACCTGGTCAGAAGGAATGTTAGTGTAGCCTAGCAGAACGTCTATTGTTTAAAAGTGAGTTAATCGTGTGCCCTTCCCACGCTCTCGCATTATCTGGCACAAGGCTTATCCCGTACACATCCCACTGACCATTTTACCATCCAACTGGAGCCCACTAGTCACCCTCCTTCTCACACCTGTAGTTCATTAGTTAATAAACTATATATCTGGAATAAACTGTGTTTGTCTGTTTTTGCGACAATAATCTGAGAACCACTGGCAAGAAAGATTTTTACTTGCCTTCATTAACAGGTATTGGGTATTACAGTTTTTCACAATTGCTAAAACTCAATTTTTGAAACCTTGCCCCGTTTTCTCAAAACTGTAAACACAAATTCCAATTGCTCACATGCATGTCCAAAAACTCCTGACTCTTGTTGCAAAAGCTACTACACCCCTCAAAACAGTTTTACGTGTGCTCAAAACCAAACTCTATTCTCAAAACATTAACACAATTGTCAAAATGAAATTACAATGAAGCAGTTAGTAAACACTACACCAAAAAATGAAAAGCACAACGTTCAGATGTGTATAATAGCATAAGTTGTTTTTTATAGGCCTGAAAATGCATTTCCAACTGAAAAATAGCACAATTCGGATGTATATGTATTGTACATAGACTAAAATCAAGTGGTAATATTAGATTACTTGCTAAAATACTTGCTAAAAAACAAAAATATATTTTGGGAATGCAGTACAAATGAAAACTACAAGTGCTGTATACAGTGCTGCAAACAAGAGATCACTGGGCTTTACTATATCATGCCTTTGGGTTTGGTCAGGCCACAGCACCTCATCCACATTACAAGAAATGATGTCCCTTGCCAGGTAACAGGGAAAGAATGCCCTGACGTGTCATATCTATCCTGGACACTGTTCCTGGCCTATGGCACAGGCCAATTCCATGGCCTCTAAGATATTTCATAGATCGCCATCAACCCATGGACAAGAATGTGATCTATAATGGTGACTCTAATTTGGTTAGCAGAAAAAAATCCCTCTTCCTCTTGTTCTTCCTCTACCTCCTCTTCCTCGCTATGTCCCTCACTCTCTTGTCTCTGATTGGCAGCCATTTTCAAGCTGCAACCTTCTTGTGGCTCTCAATTGGCTTACATTGGTGGTGTCAGGTCATTTGAAATGAAGTAATAAAGTTTTGACTCATTGTGCTTAGCTACTGCCATGTGTGCTTTATTGATGATCAAATGGGGAGAAGAATGTTCAACATTTTGAATCACACGTGTCCTACACTGCAAAGTGTGTTTTGACAATGAGAATGTGTTTAGAGTTTTGCAAAGAGGAGTCAGTGAGTTTTGCAAATTGTGTTTTACTACCTAAAATGGTTTACGGTATTGACAAAAGAGTGAGCAGTTGTGAGAAGTAGCTAAAGCAATTGGGCAATTGGGCCAGCCAATTGGTTTTTGTGCTTTAGCAATTCAGAAAAACTGTAACAGTGTTTATTATTAAGCGTTATAGTTGATGGTTAATACTTAAGACCAATTGACCCACATTAATTAACTGGTGCACTGTGTAGAGTGGTTGCATCTACATTTTAGACTAGAAAAACCCGTCACATTGGCTGTGTTTGAAATGGGAAATGAAGTTACTTCCTGTTAGATCTCTGTGTGTTGGGTAGAGCTTTGTGTGTATTGATTTGCAAAAAGTAAATACTTAAATTGAAAACTGTGTCAAGGCTGAAAATCTGTGTATGGTTTTGCTGATTTAAAGTGGAGTTGTGATGTTTGAGTGACAGACTTTAGACTTGTGTGCTATATAAAGATTGTGTGTGTAAGCAGTTGAAAAATACTAATATGATGGTTTGTGTGCAAAAACACAATTTTTGCAAAGGTTTGCAGAGTTAAGCAAGATGTGTTAGCTTCTACAATATCTTGCTAATTTGGTGAAAGGTTTTTTATTTGTGTGTAGAGTTTTGCAAAACTAACCAGTAGGTACAAAAAATGTGCTTAAGCGATCAGAAAAAACTGTATGATGTGCTCAGATGTACATTGAGACACATGTGAAAATGATTGGCAGAAACTAATTTGTACACTGTATAGGCCTATACTCTTTATTCATCTATTGTCAAAGGTGCATAAATGCATACAAATACATACACTTTGATACAGTGTGTATTTACATCACATATCAGTAACATGTGCCACACTGTAGAACAAAGGCTAGATTTTAAGTGATTTGTTTTATATATTATTATTATTATTATTATTATTATTATTATATTACATTATAGTCTTGCTGACTGTCAGCATGTGTTATAGTTATGACAGCAGAACTAGTTTCGGGTGAAGTGTGAAAAGTTTTGGTAGCTGTAGGGCATTTTGCAGCAAATGATAACTGATGTGCTCATATGTATGTTGGCACAACATACTGTTAGTTTTTTTCTGAATGCTTAAACACTTACAGTGATTCTTGTAGCACAATTTCTAAAACTATTAATTCTCATAGGAAAACCCCTCACAGAGTTTGAAAAGCTAATAGCAACTCTGCCTTGCACTAAGTTTGTAATTTTGTAACACATACTTTGCAAAAGTGTAAACACAACTCGCTGCATTACACTCAACTTGCAAATGATCAACACGCTCCTATCAAGACTAGGAGCATGAGGATGTAGAGGTGAAGAAGCAAGAGGGAGAGGATGACTAGGACAAGGACGTGGTTAGAAGAAGAGGAGGAGGTGACAAAGCAAGAGGAGGGCGAGGTAGGGAAGGGGAAGGAGGAAGAGTAACGCCCAAAATACATGCAAGCGAAATTTACCGCTTTCGCCCCGCTTTCTCCGCCCCGCTTTCTCCGCACTGTCAGTTGAAGAGACATGAAGTTTAAAATGCTAAACAATCCTGAATGGTAATTATTGTTTTGTTTTTGGAATGGTAATATAATGTTAATTAACGGCACTGTTTTAAATTTTATGCATGTCCATTTTTAAATGTTTATCAAAGCCCCTGCTGAAAGGAATGGAACGTAATTTGAAACGATGTCATTGGTTACCGCTCGGCGAACACCGCTCTTCATTTGCATAAAGTTCAGCAGATCTCAACTTTTCCGCCCGCCTCGCTGATCTACGTCACCATCTGCCGCCTCCCAACTGAAATGAATAGAACGTTCCGCCCACCCGCTTGCATGTATTTTGAGCGTAAGAAAGTAAGAAATAGAATTACTGATGACATCAGAGCTTCTTTAGTGAACAATGGAATGACCTTGAAGGAAGCTGCCAACGGGTTTAGCCTAACCTGTACTGCTACAGTGTAGCAAGCAGCATAAGGTATAAGGCTATAGTATCATTGGTACTAAATCTGGAAGTGCATACTCTCATGCTGTGCATGGGCCTGCTGTGCTGCATTTGTTTTGTCTTTACCAGATAGTGATGGAGCTGGAGGCAGATGCCATGGGTCATGAGCTGATTTTTGTAGATGAGGCAGGTTTCAACCTCACTATAACGAGGAACATTGTTGGACACTGTGCCAAAATCAGTGTCAGAGGAGAACATGGTGGTACTGTAACATAATGTGTGCTGCTATAAGTCAAAATGGTGTTGTTTTCCTTCTCTGCCTTGCGCTAGAAGGTCTATCTATGACCATCATTCCCATCAACGCATGGCCCTTCTACAGGCAATGGAGGAGGCATACAGGGATATTGTGCTGAAGGGAAAAAAAGTTACCCCACCTGGCTTTGAACCCAGGTCTAGAGTAAAAGGTTTGAAAAAGGTTTGAGACAAGTGTGAAAATAATTGGCAAAAACTGTAAAACAACGAGTTGGTATGTTTCCTGAGGAGCAAAACTACACTAGCCTGTTGTACCTTAAACTTTACTATTTTTACCGTTTTTGTCTGAAAAAGCTCACAATGCTAGTGATGTGGGCACAAAGGAAGCTTAAAGACATCACTATTTTAAACTATTAAAAAGTTCAAAGTAGCTTCACACTTCCTTGGTAGCATAACAAGGGCCCTGGCATTCAAAACAAGGCATTGGGAACTTTGTAAGTGTACAAATTGTTTATCAACAGGTAGTACTTTCCGGTAGTTTTTGGTTGCTGCCATGTTGAAAGTCCATACAAGTCAATCCAGTCATCCAAAATGTGCTCTGTTACCATCTCAAATAAGTGCTTTTATAGAGCACAACCAAATTGTTTAAGAGGAAAATAATGGGTATGGAGGGATAGAGCAGAATAAACAACAAAAGAAGCAAGAAAATGAAGGATGCACTGTATGCAAAGCCTTCTTTCTGCCTGTCTGTAATTTAGAGAGCAAACGAATGTAGGTGAAGGAGGGCTTTGGCACTGTCTGGTTGTCTGCCTGCCTTTTCCCTCACTTAAACAGAAACTCAGACACACACACACACACACACACAGAACGAGCAAGTGAGAGCTTTTGAGCCCCGCTGTGCGTACAAACCTCCCTCTGAGTCATTCTTTACATTAGGTGGAGTTGGATTTCGGATGGCTGTGGTTTAATGTAATGTCATAATCCAGCTCGTGGTGCCAGTCTACCATGCCACATAGAGAGCCGTGCCAATTCGCCACAGCCGCCCCAATTTTTTTTGTGTTTACCAGATCAATTTATTATTTATTAAAAGTCTGGTCTAATGTCAGTATGTAGATCAGATAACTTTGTTTAGTCAGCCTTATCTAAATTTCAAATGGCCGTCAGTGGTGTGGTACATGCTGGCCATGATATACTGAACTCCATAAAAATCATGGTTAATTTTCATAAAGCTATTATATTTACTCATTCAACTGTTAATGAACATTGATTAGATATACTAATAGTTGTCCAAAAAATGTCCAACATTGTTATTTACAGTTTTTCTCAGTCGCTTTGGTACTTTTCTCACAACACTATTAACATTTGCGCAGCATTTAGTGCATTTCTCAAAACAGTTAGTGCAAACTGCAAAACCTAGTGGATAACCTGCAAAAGCAAGTCACTTGCTCAAAATGGATAGTCAATTCCTCAAAAGCAAGTATTCACGTCAATGAAACTGCCAGTGTCATCAAAATGAGAAGTCTTGACATCATGTTTATGAACAAGATAGTCAAATGGCTTTGTCATGTTTTCATTATGACAATTACTTCTCTTAGTGTTTTCCAATGCAGGAAAAAAGGTTAGAACTCATTGACACTACCTGAAAATGCTCAAGACAGCACTATACACTACCTGTACAGCCATTTTACGTAAAACTACAGTAAACAGTACACGTTGCTGTAAGTAGGGGAGTGAGTACAAGACACTGAATACGCACATTTCCTATTTTTACTGTATATGCTCTTTGCAATTCTACAGCATTGTGCAAAAGAAAAATACAATACAGTCACTTATTTAGAACAAACATAAGAAACACCCTTTTGGTAGAACTGTGCACAAATGTGAACAACATACGTAACAGTACATATTGTAACTGAAAATAGGTAAATCATTCTGGCACATGCAGACGTTCCTGTCTGTCTAGCCATATATTTTCATCTACATCACAACGGATATCATCCGTTGCAATGCAGCGAGAAAAGTGTCTCCCGGAGTGGTAAATCCACCGTCTGCATGACTCTGCTGCAGCAAAGCAGACCATTTACAGTGCTTAACATTAGAGTATACATACAAGACAGGTTTTACCTGTACATACTGGTGATGGCTGAACTAATAGTTATGAGAATTTACATTCTGATCTGAGAAAAGCACCAACGCAACTGAGAAAAACTGTAATACTTCACACACCTCCTTATGAGTAAAAGCTTACAGTTTTTCTCAGTTGCTTTGGTGCTTTTCTCAGATCAGAAAGTAAATTCTCATAACTATTAGTTCAACCTCCACAACATTTAGTCATTTGTGCACCTCATAATAGCAATTTCTCCTTCCTCTGAACAAATTGCAAATGCTTTTGGACATGTGTCAGTTGCTTTTATACAACACAATGTTGTTTTTTAACATTTTCATTTGCTTATGTCATGTCAGTCAAAATGAACTATACTTGTGGATGCTGAATAGTCATTCCCAATAAAACTAATAGTCTTAGTTTTATTGCTTGAGTCATTACATACAAAATTGTTGAACTAGTTATCAAATTCTGTCAAGCAAATTTTATACCTTTCTTTATAATTTTCTTTGCTGGAAATGTCTCCTAAATTGAACAGTTGCTCTCAGGTGAACTTAAGCTTTTACTCACAAGGAGCTGTGTGAAGTATTACAGTTTTTCTCAGTTGCGTTGGTGCTTTTCTCAGATCAGAATGTAAATTCTCATAACTATTAGTTCAACCGTCACCAGTATGTACAGGTAAAACATGTCT
This sequence comes from Setipinna tenuifilis, assembly GCA_030347295.1. Classification (NCBI taxonomy): domain Eukaryota; kingdom Metazoa; phylum Chordata; class Actinopteri; order Clupeiformes; family Engraulidae; genus Setipinna; species Setipinna tenuifilis. The sequence continues at coordinate 1,205,902 of CM059270.1, read as the reverse complement.
TGTATGTATACTCCAATGTTCAGCACTGTAAATGGTCTGCAGACGGTGGATTTACCACTCCAGGAGACACTTTTCTCGCTGCATTGCAAGGGATGATATCCGTTGTGATGTAGATGAAAATATATGACAGACAGGAACGTCTGCATGTGCCAGAATGATTTACCTATTTTCAGTTACAATATGTACTGTTACGTATGTTGTTCACATTAGTGCACAGCTCTACCAAAAGGGTGTTTCTTATGTTTGTTCTAAATAAGTGACTGTATTGTATTTTTCTTTTGCACAATGCTGTAGAATTGCAAAGAGCATATACAGTAAAAATGGGAAATGTACGTATTCAGTGTCTTGTACTCACTCCCCTACCTACAGCAACGTGTACTGTTTACTGTAGTTTTACGTAAAATGGCTGTACAGGTAGTGTATAGTGCTGTCTTGAGCATTTTCAGGTAGTGTCAATGAGTTCTAACCTTTTTTTCCTGCATTGGAAAACACTAAGAGAAGTAATTGTCATAATGAAAACATGACAAAGCCATTTGACTATCTTGTTCATAAACATGATGTCAAGACTTCTCATTTTGATGACACTGGCAGTTTCATTGACATGAATACTTGCTTTTGAGGAATTGACTATCCATTTTGAGCAAGTGACGTGCTTTTGCAGGTTATCCACTAGGTTTTGCAGTTTGCACTAACTGTTTTGAGAAATGCACTAAATGCTGCGCAAATGTTAATAGTGTTGTGAGAAAAGTACCAAAGCGACTAAGAAAAACTGTAATAGTATTTTCTGTTTTCCCCCTCGTGGGTATTTTTGGTTGTAGCTCCCCTCTCAGTGTTTTTGTAGTCTAGTTTTCCGTGTCCTCCCGAGCTCCCCTCTCAGTGTTTTTGTAGTCTAGTTTTCCGTGTCCTCCCGAGCTCCCCTCTCAGTGTTTTTGTAGTCTAGTTTTCCGTGTTAATAAATCCTCAATACCCTGGACCTCTGTTGTATGCGTGCTGCATCTGGGCTCCCACTCCTTGTACCGTGACAGTCACTTGATCAAAATGGATAGTCCATTCCTCAAAAGCAAGTATTCATGTCAATGAAACTGCCAGTGTCATCAAAATGAGAAGTCTTGACACCAAGTTTATGAACAAGACAGTCAAATGGCTTTGGCATGTTTTCATTATGACAGTAACTTTTGTCAGTGTTTTCCAATGCAAAAAAAAGTTTAGAACTCATTGACACTACCTGAAAACGCACTATACACTACCTGTACAGCCATTTTACACTACAGGTACTTACATATTTAGAACAAACATAAGAAACACCCTTTTGCTAGAGCTGTGCACAAATGTGAACAACATTACAGTATGTATTGTAACTGAAAATAGGTAAATCATTCTGGCACATGCAGACATTCCTGTCTGTCTGGCCATATATTTTCATCTACATCACAATGGATATCATCCCTTGCAATGCAGCAAGAAAAGTGTCTCCTGTAGTGGTGAATCCACCATCTGCATGACTCTGCTGCAGCAGAGCAGACCTTTTACAGTGCTGAACATTAGAGTATACATAGAAGACATGTTTTACCTGTACATACTGGTGATGAATCTCCTTTAGTCTTTCACTGTTCCTTTCAAATGGAACTTTGTACATTTGTTTTATGCGCATTTGATTTCTCTTGAGCACTCTGTCAATTGTTGCAATTGACAGAGATTCAATATTGACAAATACATTGTTATCCTCTATGACAACGCTTTGAATTTTTTTCAAACGTATTGCATTGTTTGCAATCACCATTGCACAAATGGCTTTCTCTTGCTACGGGGTAAAAAGGGACTCTTCCACTTCTTCGAGGTTGTCTTTCAGTCCTATGTGGTGCAGAGTAAAATTACAGTAATGTATTGAATGATTGCATTCACAGTGGTTCTTCCAACATTTGGTTGCACCCTCCGACCAGCCTTAGCGATTATGAGGTGCACAAATGACTAAATGTTGTGGAAGTTGAACTAATAGTTATGAGAATTTACATTCTGATCTGAGAAAAACACCAAAGCACCTGAGAAAAACTGTAATACTTCACACACCTCCTTGTGAGTGAAAGCTTAAGTTCACCTGAGAGCAACTGTTCAATTTAGGAGACATTTCCAGCAAAAAAAAAGTATAAAGGTATAAAATTTGCTTGACAGAATTTGATAACTAGTTCAACAATTTTGTATGTAATGACTCAAGCAATAAAACTAAGACTATTAGTTTTATTGGGAATGACTATTCAGCATCCACAAGTATAGTTCATTTTGACTGACATGACATAAGCAAATGAAAATGTTAAAAAACAACATTGTGTTGTATAAAAGCAACTGACACATGTCCAAAAGCATTTGCAATTTGTTCAGAGGAAGGAGAAATTGCTATTATGAGGTGCACAAATGACTAAATGTTGTGGAGGTTGAACTAATAGTTATGAGAATTTACTTTCTGATCTGAGAAAAGCATCAAAGCGACTGAGAAAAACTGTAACACAAAGAACAAACTTCAAGAAGTTACAAGACTTACAACACTCGGATCAGGATCTCGGATCAGGATCTGGCACAGAAGACACAGAGTTACACACGGTTTAGACAATGACGCAGCACAGGACAATGAGAACACAGGGTTTAAATACAGAGGGGCCAATTACAAGGGGACACATGATTGGGCAAAACACAACAGGGCACAGGTGGGGGACAACAAGGCAACACGCAAGGCTGATAACTAGACCGATAGACACAATGGGCAAGAGAAACAGGCAAACAGAATGGGCAAGGCAATCAAGACAATAAATTAGAACAGGGTAACAGATAGACAAGAAAACGAGATACAAACGAGGCAGCAGGGCAGGTGTAGGCAATGGACAAAACATACAGGCAAAACTAAACTCTTAACTGAAACAGAGATAATGCAGACAGGGGCGAGAAGAGACAGAAAACCAAGGGGCAAACAAAAGCACAAGTGAGAAAAAAGAAACAAAACAGGACACAGGGGCAATGGCTAGGGAAAACAGTGGCCAAACGAAACACACAAATCCCGATCCTGACAGTGACGTGCTTTTGTAGGTTATCCACTAGGTTTTGCAGTTTGCACTAACTGTTTTGAGAAATGCACTAACTGCTATGCAAATGTAAATAGTGATGTAAGAAAGGCACCAAAGCGAATGAGAAAAACTGTAATGTATTACTTATTATGGGTGTGCTGTGTAAGTGTTATAAAATGGGCCTGTGATGATCAGTGACTTTTAGGTCTTAGTCTTAAGCTTGATGGTCTTTAATCACTTTGCCCTGCTGAACCCCAGACTCCTTTTTAGTGCTGTATCTTGCTCTTAGTGAACACTGTGAATACCATTAGCCAAGCCTGCTTAATCACTTTTCATATGTGCTACATCTGTCAACACAGTGTTTTTATATATGTGTGTGTGTATGTCTGTGACATATGTATGTGTGTCTGTGTGTGGGTGATTATACATACGCATATCAGACAACCCCCAAATGTCCAGACATGACACTCCACACACAAACCCACTTAACACCCACCCCACCACCAAAACCCCCACCCTATCCCCACAGTCCCATATTATTGCCTAAGGCCGTGTCTTCATATTGGATGTGTAAAGTACAGTGACCATTTCTGCTCCTTTCACTGTAAATTTGAATTTAAACGTACAATTATATAACTCCAAATAAAGTTTGATTGTACAGCCTCACATTTAGGGGCTTTTGTGTTAGCAAAGAGTGTGCAGTCCAGGTCAAAAAGAGTTTAGCTACCACCGACAGCAGTTTCTACTGTATTTTGCATTTAACATTCATCATGCTTAAAACCTAGGTTCAGCGGTGATAAGCTTTCGTTTCTGCCCCATTAATTTCATAATACTTTAGTATTATCAGTTATTGTTCATTCCTTCTTCCTTCAATTGTGCCAAACTTGTTTCCTCATGTAGCTCTGGCTTGACTGGCACATTGGCTGGGACTAGTGGAGTACCTACTCTGGAAGATGGTTAAATACAATGGGGAGAAACTCAAGAGTGAAACAGATCAGGTCGAGTGTAAAATCAGAATTCTCATCGCAAAGTCTTTCTATACCTGTGTTTTGGCACACAGCATTACAACATTGTTTATAATAGTTTAACTCACTTTACATGTTATTACACTATTCAGAGCAACTTACAGTTATTAAGATAGAGGGTTTAGGTTACAGTCCCTGGAACAATGTGGGGTTAGATGCCTTGCTCAAGGGCACCTCAGCCATGGATGAGGGTGCAAGAGAGCACTAGCTGTTTACACCTCCAGTCTTCCTACTGGAACAGGATTCAAACCTGCAACCCTCTGATCCCCAGACCAAGTCTTTAACCACTAGGCCACAGCTGCCCCACACATTGTCACTTATCAGTTTAAAGCTAATTTATATAAACACTGTGGGTGAGAGAATACATATTTTCCAGAGTCTGTCAATCTATTTAGTAGAGAAATGATTATGAAGTGTTACATATACGAAAAGGGGCGTCACTAATACCGGTCGGAAATGCATACTCTTGCGATACACAAGTGATTATGCTGAATATTGGGTCATGGCAGGCTCAGATTAGCACTGCAATGGTGGCTTTAATGTAATGGTGAGCAGCTGTTTAGGCCAGTGGAGCCAGAGACCTGGTGGACTGTAAGTCTGCCTGCCTGTCTGCCTGTCCAGTCGAGCCCTGCTCAGTGCCACAGCCTAAAAAACCCATCACACACTCTACTCTGTCCGATTGGCCTACTCTGGCCCTCACCACTCGACTGTAACCTAACCTACTCCACCCTAAAGACACCTGGCCCACCCCACCCTTACTACCTACCCTACCCTGCCCCACCCTAAAGCCGCGCTACCTCACCCTACCTTAGCAGGCCCTAAGAGTCAGAGAGAGATTGCTGTAGATTAGAGGCAGAAGGGTGGTAGTGGTGGGGTTACAGTGGGGGGGGGGTGATGATCCACATTAAATCTCCCTAAAATGAAAATTGCAAAGCTTTAGCCAGGGGATCATGAGCAGTGGTGAATTTAATCGCAACCTGGACAAGTGCTTGTGTGTGTGTGTGTGTGTGTGTGTGTGTGTGTGTGTGTTAAACACCCCCATCCTCCCAACACATATACACCCAGACGCACACACACTGTGTTGGGGGGGGGGGGCTGCATAATAATGTATACACAACACAGCAGGATTACAAATCAGTCTATATTTATGATGTATTAACAAAGTATTCTGGTTCATTTTACAATCACCACCCTCCACCCTGTCCCCCATGTCCTTCTTAGTGTCTCTCTCTGACCTGGTTCATCCTGCACTATTTCTCAAAAGTGTAATAATGCAGGATTATAATGTAAATGTAAATGTAGTGTAATGTTCATACACCAAACTCTGTAATGGAAATACAGAGTTTGGTGTGTATGCCTGGGGTCTGGCAAGAGTGTGTGTATGTGTGTGTGTTGGGTTGAGGGGTGGGAATGGGACACTCACACACACACATACACACACACACACACACACACACACACACACACACACACACACGCACACACGCACGCGCATGCACACGCACACACATGGATGAAACTGTTCCTGTGCTTGTGACAGCTGTAATCTCCCAAAGCCCTAAATAAGTCCTTTCACTGGGCCGCAGCCGTGGCATCATCACACATGCTGTCATAATATAACCTTACATAGTCACTACTTTGTGTGTGTGTGTGTGTGTGTGTGTGTGTGTGTGTGTGTGTGTGTGTGTGTGTGTGTGTGTGTGTGTTATAGTATGTGTTTGTACTGTATGTGTGTGTGTGTGTGTGTGTGTGTGTGTGTGTGGGTGTGTGTGTGTGTGTGTAGATATACAGTATATGTGTATCAGTGGGGTACTGTGTTATGAAGATAGCTGTTTCTGGAAGACGAGACCAAAATAGACCTAATGTCTGTGTTTTTTTCCTAGAAAATCTTTCCATGGAGAGTGTTGCACATTTTCCATTTGCATAGATGAATTTATGTCTACGGGCGTGCCTGAATGTGCAAGTGTGTCTGTCTTCACCTGTGTCTGTGGCAATTTTCGTATGAATAACTATGGAATTTGTGGTTATTTATTTGTGTGTGTCTGTGTGTGTGTGTGTGTGTGTGTGTGTGTGTGTGTGTGTGTGTGTGTTGCTGAGCACACTGTGCTGGGCATAAACATTGCTTGTGAGAGCTGAGTGCCGGGGGCTATGCTCCTGTGCCACGCTCCGCTCCCTCCAGACGCGGGACTCATGAGTGCGTGTCCTACTTGTGCTTACCTGGATCTGTCTCTCAAGCCACTAAACACACATGATGTCTGCCCAAGTGTCCACTCGCCTGCCCAGCCTGTGTCAGTTACACTCTCCCTCTCTTTTTTTAACATCTGTCGCTCACCCTTTCACTCGTTTTCTTTCTCCCTTGCTCTTTCCTTTTCTCATTCCTTATTTCTTTGTCTCCCTCCTTCCCTTTTAATCACTGACTCTTTCTTATGTTTTCTCTCTTTTGCTCTTTTCTGTCTTTCTCTCTCTCTCTCTGATATGCACAGAGTTCCCCATCAAATTCAAACAAATTCAAATTAGGACAGTTTATTGGTATGACACAGGTGTGTATTGGCAAAACAGTTTGTCTTTTCCAGTCCATCTCTGACTCTCCACACATTCAGTGTTTTTTTCTGTATTTCTGTAATAAATCATTATCTCTCTTTCTCTCACTCTCTGTCTCACTCACTCTCCCTCTCTCTCTCTCTTTCTCTCTATCTCTCGTTCTCTCTCACCCCCACCCACTGCACATGGTGAGTGTCATTGGCTGTGGAATCATGCTCAGAACACAGCTGAACACGGAGCAGATGGTGACCGTATTCGTTTTTCCCGACTTGCATTAAACGTTCGTTATCGACCGCAAGCGCAGCCAAGCAGCCCCCCCCCCCTTACCCTCCCACCTCCAGCCTGAGTCGTATGGCACTTCGCCTCAGCCCTCACACTCCTTCTTTTCCCCATTCATCCCTCCATCTATCCACTTACAATCCATTTGTCTCTTCATTCCTCTCTTGCTTCACCCATCCACTGTCTCCACTTCTGCCAGTCTATCTATTGTCTTTTAATTATGATCTCATTCTCAAAAGGGGTCAGGATGTTAGAACAGCAGGGGATCATCACTTCACTTCCTTGCACTTTTACTCATTCCCTGTTTTTTATCTGCCTCATGTATTTATCTTTGTATTTATTACTCTCTCTTTCTCTCTCACTTTTTCTCTTTCTTTCTCTCTCTAACTCTTTCTCTCCAGCTCCCTCTTTCTGTATTTCTCTCTCTCTCTCTGTCTCTCTCGCGCTCTCTCTATCTTTCTCTCTGTGTATTTTTCTCTCTGTAATCAAAATCGCAAAAACCTAAACCCTGTTAGTCAGTAAATCAGGCTTAATCTCCAGCTTGAAGAAAAGATGAACATTAATCCACATCTGTCCATACAAATGTTTACCGCTCATATTTCATGCCTCAAAGCCATGTCCGTCAGTGTGTGTGCGTGCGTGTGTGTGTGTGTGTGTGTGTGTGTGTGTGTGTGTGTGTGTGTGTGTGAGCATGCGTGTGTGTGTTTGTGTGTGTATGTGTAGTAATGTATTATGCATAATTGTGGTAAAAATATAGAAATACATGTACTACTTATGTAATGATTCTGAATGTTTTTTTTTTTTGGCACATGGATGGTCACCAACAAATCTACATATATGTGGTTGTCATAATGTCATGTGTATGGTATATCACATATGCTACATGCCTGTCTGTGTTCGTGTGTGTGTGCATAATGTTGAGTGTATGATATTTATTACATCAGCATGCATTTGTGCATATGTGTTGATCCTGCTGTAGAAGTACATGAGCACCTACAGCATGTATGCATTAGTTAGTGTCCATTAGTTTGAATGCATTAGTTAGGTGGCAGATATGAGGAGGAGGTTGGCTGCATTACACTGAGAGATCAGCAGATGTACAATAGGCTCACATGACAGAACATGACGAAACCATTAAAAATATACATCAATCAACATCAAATACTGACTTTTTTGAAAAGTCCTCATGAAGACCTAGTTGCTGGGTCGAAACATGTTACCTTTTTTATTTGAAGTAGCCAAATTTGAAAAATTAATTTGAAAAGTAAAATTAATGATGATTAAGTTGCAATACAGTCATTTAATCCTCATTGTTATTGGTTTTGGGGATGGCCTGGTTTATATTTTTCTTACCCTCAAAATACTGCAGGTCCAACTCATACTCACGATGATAACTTATGTCATAAACAATATAATGTTTAGGTTCAGTATCAATTGATTTCTCATTTTAAAATGAATATGCTAACAATGTACTGCTAACAATCGTCAAGAAATTAGCTCATGTGTGCTTTATTTTTTTCAAAGTCCGTGATGTGCGCTCTGAGCTTGCTGGCGTGCTTAAATGTCAGCCGGGCTTGGAGGTCCTGTTGCATAAGAGGTGCAGGCGTGGGGATCGGGCTTCAGCACATGGGCCCTGAGTCAGTGTTTGGTGAGATGTGAGAGGCAGATCCTCCACTCCTCCTCTCCTTCTCTCCTCATCCCTCTCGTTCATCTTCCCTCGTTCTCTTCATCCTCCTCCTCCTCCTCCTCCTCCTCCTCCTCCTCCTCAGACTCCTCCTGCTTCTCACAGCTTTAAATGTCAGACATCTTCATGGTGGTTCTCACCTCTGAATCATGGCTGCATGGACCTCGCTGTCCAGTGCTTGACTAAAACATAATGAGATAGTGTTTGTGTGCAAGAATGCTAGAGAATGTTGCAGGCAGTTAGCATATGTCTAGTTTTTTTTTTAATCAAAAGACATCTTTTGGATTTCACTCTTGTGGGAATGTGCAGCTTTGCTTGGGGCATTATCTTCATAGGTATGCAACAGAGATCATCAAATAAGTCTCCTGCATATGACAACCAAAACAAATTTAAATACACACTATTAATTAGTTGCAGTAAACTGTACATTTGTACATTAAGAAAATGCTACAGTGGTGCAAATAAAATGAATTCTTTAAAGCTGAAAAGATCATTTAAGTACCATACCTTTAAATTCTGTCCTTGTGTAAATGCTATTTGTGCTCATGCTTGTACAAGAGTGTACAGGTTTTAAGCATACATGTAAGACTGTATGGGTGCGTGTATGTGTGTTAGGAAAATTGAAATCCCCCCTGGGTGTGGGCTGCAGACTGGTGTGTGTATAACCTGTCTGCAACCCTGTCACTGAGCACAGGCACCCTGGCATGGGGTGTCACTGAGCTACCACAGAGGGCACGCAGGTGGCACTGTGCTGCAGGTGTATGAGCTGCAGCAAAACCTTGTCGGTAACATTAAGGGGGGTTGGATGGGTAGGGTGTGTGGGGGAGGGTTTGAAGAGGTTGTTAGGATCGCAGCTCTTTAGCTAATGAGCGTTTTTATGGGCGCGGGGAGAGTTACCGTGGCAGCGTGTCCTGGTGGTCGTCAATTGGCCCTTGGGCTAACTATGGCTGCTTTGCTCAGAGGACTCGCCGCGTCGTCTTCCTCACTTTTTCCTCTTCCTCCTGTGATGATTCACACAACTTCTGGGCCGGAGGGGAAAGTTAAGTGTAACTATGTTTGTACAACTTTGGCTCACGTTCTGGTGGTTAATTGTGGAGTGGTCCGCAATCCACAATTAACATCTTGCGAGGAGTTGGCATGTGTTCTGAGTCTGAAACCTGTATCGGTTTGTCAAATTAGCAATTTTAAAAAGTCCCCTTGCTTTTTTGCCCAAGCCTGGTGCTGCTGCACCATATGAGATTCCTCTTTGCTTCTTCCTGGCAGTTTGGTCCCTCCATTCTTCCCTCTCTTTCTCTTCCTCTCTCCTTCTCTCCTTCTCTCCATCTCTCGCTCTCACATCCCCTCACCCTCACACCACATACACCTACACACAGAGTGGTCGGCCACCTGTCTCGTGTGGCACTCATCCGCCTGGTTGCGCAATCAGTGTGTCCATCAGCTCCGGCCATCCCTAATGCCACTTATACACAGGCCTGTGTGAGTGTGTGTGCGTGTGTGCGAGTGTGTGTATGCCTGTCTCTGTCTGTGTATTTTTGTGTGTGTCTGTATGTGTCTGTGTGCATGTTTTTGTGTGTGTGTGTGTGTGTGTGTATCTGTGTGTGTGTGTGAGTGTGTGTTTGCGCATGTATATGTGTGTGTGCATGTGTGTTTGTGGGTCTACAACTGTAAGTGTAAGTGTGATACAGTGTACAGCCCCTTGTAAAGGCTATTGTCCAGTTGGGATTAATGCATGCCAGAAAAAAATCTTGGGACTCCCGTTCAGACATGTACTCACCACATATTTACCACACACTCATACACACATTTTCACAACATGCACTCTGAGTTGAGCTTGGGTCTGCAGAGCTGAATTTAACAGTGAAGTTAATGCTTTGGCTGCGAGGACATATCTTACATTTTAAAGGGGATTGAATTAATTACTGTGATCTGTGGATCGTATTTTTTTGTGTGATACCCTCATAGGCGCAGAAAGCTATGCGTTTGGCTCATAGCAAATACCAGCCATTAGTTTGATTGTGTCACAGGCCCACATTCTCACTTGCACCCCCCACCCCAATCCACCCAAGTCTGCTGTTTCAATCCTCCCTTCTCTAACACTGCCTCCACACCTCCCCCAAACCCATACAGCATTTGTAATGGCTTTTAAATAATGGCTCACTGTGACAAAGTAATCCTGATTAAAAAAAGGTTAATGTGTGTCAGTTGCACTGTTTCAGCACAGGCACTTTACAGTCTCTGCCCTTCTGCGGTTGCATACATGACTTGGTAGAAGGGCTTAAGCAACATTTAGATTTGCTCTGGCGATAAGAGCAAACACTTTGATGTCTCAATTAAAAAAACTAGCGGGTGAGTACTCAGAGGGACGTATGGTTTTGTGTATTAAAAATGTTTCACGTAACATGAAAGAGGTTGCTTAGGACCAAAAATGCCACAGAGAGATGTGTGATACTTAAATAAAAATCTGTAGTGGTTGTGAGAAAAGGAAAAAGAAATCTTTTTACACATCACCAAAAAAATTGTACTTCTGTTCTTGGACGGGGAACCAACAGATTGACCACACTCGCCTCTCCAAAAATCCTCCCCCATGCAGGCAACACTTTCGTCACGTCCATCTTTGCTGTGTGTGTTTTTTTCTTTTGCATGGCTGCGTTTTTGGTGTGAGAACGCAGAGGACGCAATGCCAGCCTGCTCTGCCTACACGTCGCTCAGATGCTTACCTTAAGCATCCCAGTTCCACGAGAGAGAGAGAGAGAGAGAGAGACAGAGGGAGAGAGGGAGAAAGGGAGATAGAGAAGGATTGTAACGTGTGAGAGGTCGAGTTTGAAAGCGATTCACCCCAAGACATGCACAGGATTCCTTAGTATTGTCTGTTTTGTGTGTCATTTTTTCCTTGGAGGTCTTTTAGGGCCAAGAGTAATTGTTCCAGAGAATGCTCAACAAACACCCCCATTTCACTCCTGTCCTCTATTCTCCGCACGGTTCTCTTATCTCCCTCATGGTCATGTTTGGCAGCAGCTCAGAGTAAGTCTCATTGTGCCTGACAGTAGGATGATTTACAAAGCATCTCCACCATGACTTGCGTTTGTAATTGCCACTTTAACGCTCCATTTAGCTCACTCATGTAAATCCAATGCCTTAGTTGAGACTAACAAGCTCTTGTGTGCCCCCCTGTGAGTGCTGTGTGAGTGTGTGTGTCTGTCTGTGTGTTTGTTAGGGTTGAGGGTGTGTGTGCTGGGGAACATAGGGTGTCCCATCTATAATGTGAGTGTGTGTAAGAGAGAGTGGCCTCATTAGTGCAGTTATGCAGTGAGCTTGTCTTCACAGTGGCTCGTCCGGGTGCCTGCGCTGGTGCTGTCACAGACAAGGTCACTTTCCATTACACAGGAGCGTGCTTCAAGTCATTTGCCAGCCAGTCGTTCTTTTAATCTACTCTCTACTCTATCTAAAACTCCCCTTCTTTCTCTCTTTCTCTCCTTCACTCTGTCACACTCCCTCATTCTCTCTTTCTCTGTCACTGTCTTTCTTGTTCGCCATTTTCCCCCTCCTGCTCATTTGATCTAAATTTTATGTCTCCAGTCCAGGGAGCTCAGATGGGTACACAGATATATTACTCTAATTATCACATTTTACTGTGCCTTTAAATGTCACCCACAGCCAGAGTTATGGCATTAATATTATAAAGAGGGATTAGGGCATGCGAATGACTCAATAGCACTGCTATCATTTTGTTCGTCTGGAGTGGTGCCCAGTCCAACTCGGCTTCGTTCTCCTCGGTGTGGAGGACAATATTTACTTGATTTAAAATCTATACAAGGAGAAATTAATCGTGAAGCCTCTAATGTGCACTTTGGTTAAATTGGAAAAGTCTAATTTAGCGGTATGAGTTGTTTAATGTAAATATAAGTGTGAAAGTGCGAGTTGGGATTTTGATATGAATAATTTAATGTGTGAGCCTATGAGGCATTTTGACAGAGCATTTGGGCATTTATCAAAACAATAGAATGTTGATGGTTTGATGTTGAGGTGCATCAGTAAGTTTTAGGAAAGACTTTTGTTATAAATTAAATAAGTCAACAATTTGAAAGCAGATTGAATGATTTTGGACCTTTTGGATTTAAAGCAGTAGACAAGATGCTTAGCACAAGGCAATACAATTGTAGCTCCCTGTTGTTTATTCAGTTCAATTAATGATGGCAACTGATTAGAATTGAAATTTCAGATGTTAGGTCCCAAAACGCCTTATACAGTTATATGAGCCATGTGTTACGGGTGCTGCTTATCTGTAGAAAGCAGGATGACTCTTCCTACTGTGCTGAGGAAAAATCCTTATTTAAGTGCTGTGAAAAGACGAACAGTCAGAAAGTAGTGGGAAATATATGGATAGTTATATCAATACAGTACAGAGACCATAACATATTCACAAAAAGGGTTAAGAATCCATACATTTGCCACTGCGTCTGCATGATTCTATAATTGAACCCTTGACCTGTTTTTCTTTTACTTCATGTTGGGCTTTTGTAACAGTCAGACCTGGAACTGCATGATGGGTTGAGAAAAAGTGGGTCAAGAGAATGTAACCGACACATTGATATTGAGGCAGCTGCTTAAAATGTCGCCATGATGAGTTTATGAAGTGATGAATTAATTTATGCTAATAATGAAATTAAATTTCAGACACATTAAGATAGACCTGGTATGACTTTGCAAAATGGGACATTGCCTACAAAGAAGTGATTCCTGATTTTGCAAGAAATATGAGGTCTAGTGCAAAAGAGTACAGTTGTGTCCAGAGCTTTCAGTGATTTTAACCTTGTCCCATCTCAGTGCACCAGTTTTCTTATGTTGCTATTTGATTGTATTATGCTATTTTATTTCTGCATTTATTCATTTTAACAGCCAATTTGATCGAGCAACTGCAAGTTAATGCATAGTGCTAATGTATTATTTTACATGTGGATGTGTAGTCAATACATATTTTCCATATACAGTACACTTTTGTGTATATCTGTTGAGAACCTTTATACCCAGAACCTATATAATAATTTAAAAAGATTGATAACAGAAAATCATCATACAATGATGCTGGGCAATCTGTTTGTGTCTGAAACTACACTGCTATTGTTCCAACCCTAATTCTAGAATAGCGAGGTATGTAGAAATCAGCATCGCTATGAGGACTGCATTCGTTCATGAGATACTAATCTACTTTACTAATGCTTTGGGGGAGTGCTACCTGGTCATTTTCAACATCGTTGTTCCTAAATAATCAAAATGCAGACCCCTTCAAATATTTTAGCCCACAATTTACAAAAACCTATCCAGCCAAAAAGTTATTTACACAGAGATTGAAGCACATTTGGGATCTGTTCAAATTCAAAGAGATGCCAGTTCATTCGCTCTTTCTTCTAGCCCTCCTCTCTCTTTCTGTTTGTTTCTCCCCCTCTCTCTTACCCACTATTTTTTGGCTCACTGACTTCACTTCACTGTGTCTCACTCATTCTCTATCGCTTCCCCCATTCTCTCTCTCTCATTCTCTATCTCTCCCCCATTCTCTCTTTCTCTCATTCTCCTGCTGATAGATGGAGATGTGAAATATTTAAACACACTTTGTTGTTCGGGGACAATGCAGTCTAACAGATGGGCAGGCCCTGCGCGGCCCCCGATGTATGCAAATCTCCACACAAAGCAGCCCAGGATGTTTTCAATATAACAAGAGTGCCTGCGGGCCTGTTTTAATCCCCCTTTACCCACAGCCAGCGCGCTTTTTTATCAAGTCAAACGCCCTAAGCGCTATGTCAACTTGGACATCTGGCCACACGACGGAATTGGGTGGTGGGGGAAAAAAAAGAAAAAAAGGCATGAGAAGAGGAGAAGAGAAGAGAGGAGAGGAGAGGAGAGGAAAGGAAAGGGGAGGAGAGGAGAGGAGAGGAGAGGAGAGGGGGGGTGTGGGGCCAGAGCTGAGCCTCCCCTGCTTGATCTGGAAGCATTTTTTGGGTGTGTGAGGGGTGCATGTGAGAGAGTGGGTGTATTGGGTAGAAGGTGTGTGGGTAGGATTTGTGCATTGGGTGGATTGGTGTGTGTGTGTGTGTGTGTGTGTGTGTCGGCGGTGGCTGATGGATGATGGAGTGACAGTATGAGTGCTAGTGTTGTGCAGGGATGATCCGAACAGCCAGAATAGTGATTTTGTTACAAAGAGCAGGTTTCTACTGCTGCTTTTTGGAAAAGTGTTCATCCTCGTTTGAGTTGGTGTTTTCTCCTCCCTTGTCACTGCTACACTATGAACTTGCTCAGAGAGGTGTTGACTCTTTGCAGGTGTCATTGTCTGCCCAGAGGGAGACAGCTAGAGAGAGAGAGAGAGACTTCATTCATTCACACACATGCAGTGACACTGTCATGGACTGCAAGGTGACTATGGGCTGAATCTGTGTGCAAAGTCCTGGGTTTGGGGAAATGCTTGTAGACATTTTTGACGTTTAAGGGAAGGTTTGGTGTTGAGCTGACACCATTAAATGGCAGGTATTTTGCGTGTAATTCAAAAATACCACAACACATTTATGCCTGTTGTTACACTCTGCGATGTAGTGCAGTGCCCACTATTTCATGTCCCATGTACACGCTATATTCAAATTCAAATTCACATTGTATTTGTCACATACAAATTGTACATGCAATTGTACAATTGTCCAGTGAAATGCTTGGTCCACTGACTGACAAGACTGTTCGAAAAGTTACAAAATAAGATATAACAATAAAACAAGCATGTTTAAGACATATACAAGAGTGTTATTTCTTGTTATCTCATTCAGTCCTTGTTCTCAAGTTTTGTACCACTTCCCAGACATTAACAGAGAGAAAAAAAACTGTTGTTTTGGGATGACTGGGGTCTCTAATCATTTTCCTGCCTTTGGACCTACATCTTCTGGTGTAGATCTCTTGAAGATTTGGTAGTGTAGTCCTGATGGAGCATTGTGTTGATCTCACCAGTCTTTGTAGGGCTTTACGATCTAGATCTAATTTATATTAGATCTATATTCTGGCTTAAAGGAAAAATTTGGTGTAAACTGAACTTTACACCAAACTGAACTCCAATTGTCTACATGCATTTCCCAAAACTCCTGGCTCTTGTTGCAAAAGCACACTACTGCCTCAAAACAGTTTTACATGTGCTCAAAGCTGAAATCCCTTAAAACAGAAACAACGCCATCAAAATGAAATCACACAGCAATTAGTAAACACTACACCAAAATTTTGAAAGCACAATGTTCAGATGCATGTAATAGCATAAGTTATTTTTTACAGCTCTGAAAATGCATTTCCAACTGAAAAGAAATTCAGGATGTATATGTACTATACATAGACTACAAAAAAAGTGGTAGCATTAGATTACTTGCTAAAATACTTCAAACAAAAATACATTTTGGGAATGCAGTACAACTGAAAACCACAAGTGCTGTATACAGTGCTGAAAACAAGAGATCACTGGGCTTCATCATGCCTTTGGGTTGGAGTCAGACCACAGCACCTTATCCACATGACAAGCAATGATGTCCCTTGCCAGGCAACAGGGAAAGACACACGTCATATGACGTGTCATATCCATCCTTAACACTGTTCCACGTCTGTATCACAGGCCAATTCCATGGTCTCTAAGAGATTTCATAGATTGTCGTCAACCCATGGACAAGAATGTGATCTATAATGGTAGTTCTAATTTTGTTAGTAGAAAAAAATCACTTTTCTTCTTGCTCTTCCTCTACCTCCTCTTCCTTGCCATGCCCCTTACACTCGGATTCTCTGTCCTCTTTGTCTCTGATTGGCAGCCATTTTCAAGCTGCAAACTGGCTTACATTGGTGGTGTCAGTTCATTTGAAATGAACTAAAGTCAATTCTATCTTGTTGTGCTTAACTTATGGCATTTGTGCTGTATTTGTGATTAAATGTTAAGAAGAATGTTTACCATTTTGCGTCACGTGTTAAATAATGCAAAATGTGTTTTAAGAATGAGAATGTGTTTAGAGTTTTGCAAAGAGGAGTCAGTAAGTTTTGCATATTGTGTGCTACTATGTGAAAATTGTTTAAGGTATTGACAAAAGAGTGAGCAGTTGTCAGAAATAGTTTACAGTTTTTCTAAATTGCTAAAGCACAGGTCCTCAAACATAAAACACATACTTGCCACTCGTGCCGCTCCAGCTCCACTGGCCCTATGTGGAAAAGTGCCCACTGTGGGAGCAGTATTTCACCTGTCCTCTGAGCCAAGGATGCAGTGATTTTGGACAGGGGTGTATTATGTGTATTATTTTTCTATATGAGTGTTTATTTGCTCTTTCATGCTGTCATTATGGGATTATGTTGGTAATGTGTACATTTAGTTATGTTTTCTTTAATGTATAATGTTTGCTTCGTATGTCAAAATATGTTGTTTAAAACCTTTTGCTTTTGAAACCCCTTTAAGGATGGTTTGGGCCCACAGCCACTGATTGGTCCAATTTGGATTATAGGTTTTTCCTGTTTAAGATGTACCGCATTCTGTCTTGGAGTGGAGTAAGGGTAGGTGTACAAGCTTGCAGTGAACTGTAGTACTGCTTAATCTATGCTATGCCAAGTGTAGCTTTTCCTTGCTGTGCTGTGCTGAAAAAGCTAAAGCTAAAGATGTTTATATTTTTGCATATATCTTTTTATTTCTTCTTCTGGCTATTAATTTTTGCATCTCACTTATTGTTGCCTTATATTTTGGAGCTGCCATTTTTAAATAAATCTGTATTTATATATATATACCTTGGTTGCTGTTTTTCCCTACTCCACCTGACTCTCTCTCTAGTGTTGCCATATCCATATCCCCACTCGGGGTGACTGCGTCCCTCACAGTGTTCCTCAGAAATGTCTGTGAGGACCACATACATAATGTGGTACTTACATAGTATGTATCACAAGCAAGGAGTCTGTGTAATTGTCTACTATGTTTGTTCGTTTTGTTTTTCCCACCTTCTCTCTCTCTTCTCTACTTTCCGAGTCATCTCTTTTAGCTGCTGTCTCCTCTCAACATTGTTGTTTTCATGCAGTTGCTGTTCACTAGATGGCAGCCCCTTAAGAAGACAGCCCTGCTGCCAGTTGCCAGTTGTTTCTGTGGCCCTCTCTTCCAGTGCCCGATTGATTTAAGCTCTGACAACTGCAGGGACCAGCAGCCAGACACCTGGACACCCCTGGCACCTCTCATTACCAGCATCGCTGTACATACCCACCGGGTGAGCCATGCCAGACATGAACACACACACACACACACACACACACACACACACACACACACACACACACACACACGAACACACACAAACACACACACACACACACACACACACACACACACACACACACACACACACAAGCACAGGTTTATAAAGACACACAGCCACAAACATACATTAACATGCAAACAAAACTTGCGTACATTATTTCTGTATATTTATGGTTGGTATATTTGACTGTATATATTATTATAGACATTATGTTATATATAAATCTGTATTTTACCTTTTTGTATTCACTATTCTGTACAAGACAAAAAACATACAGACATTATCAACTCCTAGAGAAACATATTTAATACCTGGATTAATGTGTAAATTAACGTTACTATGTGATTATACAGTACATAAAACACTATACAGTCATACAGTACATCATGCACTATTTAAATGTGGTGTTTCTGTGTAAAAAGATTTTTATTTGCCATTTATATGTCTCAACTTATGTATTTTTGTGTAAATAAGGTGTGTGTGTGTGTGTGTGTGTGTGTGTGTGTGTGTGTGTGTGTGTAAGAAAGACACAAAGGAAGAGGCAGACATACAGTAGACAGTGAGGATTGAGGGGCTGATGAAAAGAAAGCAATGAAGCTGGAGAGGTATAATTCAGGTGAGATGAAATATGTCATCTTCCCCGGGGCCCCTGTATTACAGGCCTGTGATGTGTGAGAGTTCAACAGCTTTTGGCGTGCCTACCTGTTTCCACTGACCCATATAATCCAGAGCACAACACACATGTTTGGTATCCACCCACACGCATAAGCACACATTCTCAGACACACACACACACACACACACACACACACACACACACACACACAGTCCAAACAAGGAGAGTAACTTTCTGCATTATCAACCTACAGCGGTGCAGCACATCTTTGTAGGGTCTTTACCTAGACTGGGTATAAAGATATAAAGATATAAAAAAAATGTTCGAGTGTGAACACACAAACACACATTTTGTACAGCAAACACATTGTTTATCAGTTGTTATTCGCTCAAATTTCAAAATAGAAAATCCACTGCAAATGTTCTTTAGACATATTATGTATGCACATTAAAAATAATTATTGTGTTACATATATGTGGACATTATCTTAAAATATGTCAAACAAATGCACATATGCCATCATAAATATTTATGCATGTATGGTAGAAAATTGCTGAAAATGATCGCCTCTTTGTGGCTTACAGATAACAGATTCACACACACACACACACACACACACACACACACACACACACACACACCACACACACACAAAAAAAAAACTTTTAATCAAACATTTCAACAAACAAATGACACGCATTGTCACACACATATTACATCAAACATATTACTTACAATTACAATTACAATTACATTTGCGATTGGGACCGAAACCACTCACATTCACACTCACACACACATGTGCGCGCGTGCATGCAAACACACACACACACACACACACACACACATACACCGCATAGCCATTGGGGGCATGCATCTACCTGTGTGTCTGTGTATTTGATCATCTAGGCAGTTTGATTGAAGGGAGGTCCACAGAGGCATCCAGAAAACAGAAGGCCCTAACCCCCTTTGAGCAACTTCTCAATCCATAGCACATAGAGTAAGAAGCAGTTTTCATAGTACTATTGAGGCCATTGCTTTTGACAGCATCAGAACACACTTTTTAAGCAATGTCAGATACATTCCAAATGAGTTTTAATAGCTCGGTGTCACACAGAAGTTGGAACATAAATGTGCCCATTAATGATTGTTGTAGTTTACCAAAAAGGCCTCAGTGGAACATTTTGGGAGGAAAATGCACTTTACTGCACTGCTCCCCCATATATGGGGTTTCTTTTGTTAGTTTTACACATCAATGTTTGTAAAATTAAAATAAAAATTGTAGCATTACAAGACTCTATTCATAACAGGCATTACAGTAAGTAAATATATAACAGAAATTACAGATAATGTCAAACAGGAATTACAGTAACTGAATGTATTACAGACAAGTTGCTAAAACACTAAACCCTGTTCTCTGGATCAAATTCTCAAATGTCTAAACACATTTATTTAATTAATTACTTTTTTGGCAAAACCATAGACTACTTTCAATAGTACTTTCATAGCATTAAAGCACATTTTGCATTGTGATACTTTTTATTGTTAATCAAACTAGGTGAACACAATTAAAGCACATATGTCACCTATTGATAAAATTGATAACATTTGTGTCTAATGATGTGAGAACCACCAATAAAAGCCAGTTCAGAGTTATAACAGGCTGGTTGGAGTTTCATATCAACAGTGGACAGAAACCAGAGACACAGTGGACGACTGCATGTTAGAGGTGGGGTGCAAAGAAGAGGATGGGGGCAGGTAGGAGAAAAAGGAAGACAAAGAGTAAGAAGAATTGTAATATAGTAATAGTAATATCATAGTAGTAATATCAGCACAAGTTTAATTTTGCATGCTTAGTGAATGATCTAAGACCATGAGTTAGTTTTGAGCACAGTTAAAAGTGCTTTGAGGTGATTGTTTGAATTTGTAACAAGATGCAAGGGTTTTGAGAATGTAGCTTGAAAAAATGGGTTTTGTGTTCACAGTTTTGAGGAAAATGTAGAGAGTTTTAGAAAATGTGTTTGAAAAACTGTAATGCATACCAGGAATTACAGTAGCTCAATGCATAACAGAAATTACAGTAACTTAATACATAACAGTGTATAAAAACTTTTATATAAAATGTGGATGTATAACAGGCAAGGCTTATTAGTGTTAGGCTGGCACACAGTGGAATACTTTGGCTAGAATACTGTTTGGTCAGTCAATCAAGAAATTGTATTCAGAAAATACTACAAACCTCAGTACCCTGTCGAACAGTGAAGGTCGGAAAATAGTTTGAAGCATCTTACCATCCTCTCCCACCCACATGCAAATAAATAAATATGATCTTGCACTTTCAGTTTGCAGGTAGGTCTCGAATCCTGCCTGTGGGTATCTGTACAGTTTTTGAGAGAAGAGGGAGAGTAGAGACAGAGGCCAATCATTTTTGGAGGCATTGTGTCACGATCCATACACATCTTTGGATATTTTTCTGTGTTTTATAGGTGGATGCATGGAACATTTGTTTCTATATTATGGTGAAGGGGTGAATAGGCATCCATGTTTGTGTATGTGTGCATGTGCTTGACTTACACCAATGATTGTGTGTGTGTTTGTGTATGTGTATATGTTTGTGTGTGTGTGTGGGGGGGGGGGGGGGGGGGGGTATTAAGTAGAGGGACAGTGAAGGTGAGTGTGGCAAACATACTTGTCACACTTGCAGCTGCCTCTGTGACTGCAGGGCTTACATGGCACACACACATGTGCACTCTCATGCACACACACACAAATAGAGAGAGAGAGAGAGAGCCCCCCAGCTAAAGCGTACAACACCATCCCCACTTGTCCGTACATACACACCTCCTCACTAGTCTGCCCTCCTGCCTCTAGCCATATACACACATAGTTTTTTTATTTACCTGCCTCTCTCCCTCTCTCTCTGTCTGGCTCTCTCTCTCCCTTTCTCTCTCTCTCCCCTTCTCTTTGTCTCTCTCTCTTTTTGTCTGTCTCTCTCACATAAATGCACAGACACACACACAAACACACACACAAAAAGACAGACATGCATATACACACACAGCGAGACAGGGAAAGAAAGAGAGTTACACACATCTCCTCTCAGTACTCACATGCATACGCAATGCTTTCGGAAAAGCACAACACACACCATCCGCTTTATACATTCACATCCCACAACCATCCACCCCACATGCCTACAAAGACACAACAACACGTAAATTCACTAACTCACCTCATGCATCTCTGTAAGCCAGGCACTGTGTAGCCCTAATTCAGTGGCCCATAACACACACACACACACACACACACACATACCAGACACACACACGCATACACACAGGCATGCACAAAGAGAGAGAGATCCATACACACAAATGCCAAACAACAGGGAAAGAAAGACAGAGAAATAGGGAGGGAGAGAGAAAGAAAGAGTGAGAGTCCATCTCAGGGTAAATGCAAGTGTGATTCTGACAGGCCAGATTGCCTGGCAACAGAGTGACCATCATCTGGCGCAAGAGAACGAATGAGTGGGAAAGAAAAGGAGCATGAAAAAAGAGTAGAGAAGATGGACACTGTTGTGGTGGTGTGGATTTTTTAATGCCAGCACTGCACACAAGCATGCAAGCCTCAGATTCAATTCATTTGCACGCAGACAAAAACATTCAGACAAAAAAGATACTGAGCTTTTTACAGTGGCACATTGACATTTTTAACATTTAGTCACTTGCATAGACTGTACAAGGACTTCTTAGCAAGGTTTGTCACCTCAGCTCACTTAGCAGTAGAAAAGGCCAGAGGTGACATCATAATTAAATGTGGCGCCTCCATTACAGGAATTCTTGCCAGCTTCATCACAGTGTGACATCCCTACTTCTCGTCTGCCTTATCAGGGGAAGGGATCTAGCGAGCATTTAGTTGAGCAGTCTGGTCTCGTTGTAGCAGAATTGCCTGGGGCAGCTGAGTGCATCCCCCTCTCTGCCTCTCTGCACAGGGCAGTAAGTGAGTGTGTGTGTACATGCATGTGTGTGTTTGTGTATTTTTGCCTGTGTGTGAGTTTGTGTGTATATGTATGTGTGTTCCCAAGGTTTCAGTTGGTCCCTTATATACGTGAGTCCCCTTTCATTAGAAGGGTCAATGCGTTATCTGTGTTAACCAGTGTGGTGTTGAGGCAAGGTCTCAAGTCCCTTGTCTCAGGCTTTTAAACATTACGGCACAGAACAAAAGCAAAGCTCACATATGAGTCGCATTTATTTCCTTGCATTTATTAACCTTAACAGTAAACTAAAGCTGGGAAAACACATGGTTAAATAGATTGAAAGGACAGTTTGCATTCTGTTGACATTTCCAGATTTTTTTCTATGAACTAAAGTCAGTTTAAAAAAATTAGGTAAACAAGCTGGGAGGAAAAATTATACTGATTTGGCTGTGGGATTTCAGGTTTTGCCTTGTAAAGTTTTGAGTAATCAGTTCAAGCCTTGTTGCAGTCCTGGTGATACCTCTGTGTGTGTGTGTGTGTGTGTGTGTGTGTGTGTGTGCGTGTGTGTGTGTGTCTGTGTGTGTGTCTGTGTCTGTGTCTGTGTGTATGTGCTCGCATGTGTGCGTGATCAACTGCTGCTAAATACTAATTAATGAATACTTAGTGTGGGTTGCCCTTTCTATTGGGTCCCTTTGGTATAAACATTCATTATGGCTGCCTCTTCGTTTGTAGAGGCCGTCATCATTATTCTGCCGCAGCCCCCGGAGGAGAGCGCAGAGCCTCGACCGCGACTGGACCAGCACGCAGGAGCGACACTTGGAACCAGCGCGAAAAGACCTGGGAATGCACACAAGTGATATTTGTGAGCAGAGATCAAAAAGCATTTACCTTTAGATGTTTTCTCGTTATGAATATTCAATGTCCTTATTGAAATCTAATTTAGGCCTCCTTATCTCTGGGGTCTTTTAATCATTGCACATGGCCCGAGGCTAGCACTGATTGACAGCCAACTTTAGTAAAGGGAGAATGAGAGAGAAAGGGAGAGACAGAGAGAGAGAGAGTGAGAGCGAGAGACAGTGTTTTGGGGATGGTGATGTGCAACTCTTGAGCAATGAAAGAAAACTGTTTTAATTTTAAATGAATTCTAAAATGTATGAAAAATAGATTTTAGGATATACTTTTATTTAAACAATCTTAAGTGAGTGTATGAAAATCTAATGATTGTTCCCAAATTTGCCTCACAAAATTGATCCATAAACATATAGCATGTCTGTACATAGTATATTAATGAATGTAAACTAACTTTAATGTGTAATGTTGTGTTCAACTGCTCCGGTGCCACTGGACTGCAAGAAATGCTGTCTTGTTGTGACCTGCCAAACTGTAAAGCACTTTGAGCTGCATCTTGTATGTATGAACTGTGCTATACAAGTAAAGATTATTATTATATTATTATTATTATTAAAATGTGCTGTTTTTTATCCAAACACTTCCAGCTATTACTAAGTCACATTTAATGAACCTATGTATAGGCTTTAATTAAGAACCCCTAAAAATATTCGAACAATTTAAAAGTGTTGAACAGGACCAAAAAATAGATAATAAATAAAGAGCAGAGAAGTGAAATTTGGTCACAAGGTCTCACTGAGATTGCACAACATTGTAATTCAGTCTTTTAAAACTAACTAATAATTGTGACTTCTTATTAAGTACTGTTTAAACAGATCTTGCTATTGTGAAAAGGCTCCAATCAATTCGAATAAACGCCAGACTGAGTAGAAAAGAATGTAATTGCTCTAGGCATTGAAATCATTGTTTCGAGGAGCCTTTTGAAATGTTCAGTCAGGATGTAAAGCACAAAGCAGTCAAATAAAAATATAGTTTTTCTAAAAGCAAACACGTGATGATTCTCCACCACAGGTAATGTACCATATTGTTTTGTAAAATTACATTTATTTAGCATTTGTGACAGTAACCTTGTGTGTGTGTGTGTGTGTGCCTGTTGTGGTGATGAACATAAAATGTGTTCTTGTTGTTTATTGTCTGCTCTTAAAGGAACAAATAAAAAAGCAGTTGGTTATTAATACATTTCTGGCATTACACTGAAGATCCTATGTGAGTTGTTTTACTTAATAGCTTTTACTACCGGACACCAAAAATGAAACCTGATGAAAAAAACAATGTAAATGCATCTTATTAAAAGGTGTATTTGGAGTCCATTATGTGACTGCTGATTTATAAGGGCACATAGTCCACATCCTGGGTCAGCTTCTAAAAACTTGCTCAACCAAATCATCAATCTTTTGAGTCCAAGCATACATATCACCCATCTTACACTTCTGCAGTGGCCAGTCACCAAGTAGCCATTTTAATCAGATAGAGAGTACCTACGTGCCCTGTCGTGTTAAGTGCTTCAAGCCCTTTATGCAGAGGGAAGTTTCAGAGGCTCAGAAGGTGAAGGACAGATAATCATTTGCACAGACACACACACACAGACACAGACACATACACACACACACACACGCATGCACGCACGCACGCACGCACGCACGCACGCACGCACGCACGCACGCACGCACGCACGCTAATACACACACATACACAAACATCCTCCATAATGGCTATGTGCATGCTGATCTGGTGTTGTGTGCGCAGGTGTGGATCCCGGTCCCCAAGGGTTCCATTAAAATGTTGTCCCTCTCGCCTCTCGCTGCCCGGCCCAGTCCGCTGCTGCACTTCAAATTTATCACTGGCCATATGCTTAGCAGGAGGCAAACAGCTGATGGTGTTTAATTGACAGAAATCAACATATCTGGCTGGGTGTGTATGTGTGTGTGTGTGTGACTGGAACCGGGGCAGAGCAAAATGAGCGGCTGGTTGCAGGACTTGAGTCACTTCGCAAGGAAAAGTTATGTAAAATTCAGCCCCTCTTTGATTAAGTAAAAGTCGCTTAAGGCCTTCACTGTGACTGGCCAGACTAACACAACTGTTGTTTGGATTGATGTGAATCACAGCACAATAAAAATTGGAATTAAAATTTTGCTCTTTTGAGCTAGATGGGTAACATTGCATAAAATCATTTAATTCATTTGTTTTGCGGTCTATATCTTTTATATATCTATCTTGTCTCTTATGTAAGAGTTATGATGTTCAATAAAGATTTTATATTTAGGCTATTGTATATTGCACTGTATTCTACACTTCTTTTTTTTCTGAGCAGTACAGTAACTACATTTTGACAACTATGTTCTTTCTGGCGTTTTTAAGGCAGGGAGATTAAAGGTTCTCATTCAGGCTTTTGTAGGAGTGTGTCGGCAGGTTGGCACATAACTTATAGCTTTTACATCGTGCTTCTGGGCAAACGCAAGAGCACTTTGTTCTGTCAACTGTTAAAACAAGTGTAAACAGAAAGGAGACAGGAAACTCAATAGCATT